>VCMS01000450.1:0-29536 GCA_022539475.1 Gracilaria domingensis | reverse complement strand
GTTGGTGGAAGAGGGGAGGTTGAAATTTGATATGGAAGGAGAGGCAGAGATGGGACGTGCGAGAAGTGTTGCGGCACAGAAGCGGTCATTTGTGACACCGAAGACAAAGGGTGGTAGGTTCGAGGACAAGAAGAGTTTTCTGAAAAAGACGCGTAAGGAAAAGAGGAAGGTGATGGAAGAGGTACCGCAGGAGGCCATCGGGGCTCCAGTTTTGAATGAATTTTAGAGTAGGGCATGGCGCTGCAGATGATGGACTGGATTCTGAGGTTGCAGGAGGAGAGAAGGATGAGAAAGAATGGGAGGCCGTTTTTGGGCGACGGAGGTGTACGGGGTTGGGGAGCGTTGCCACCCGTGCTTTTACAAAATAACTGTTGGGGAGACGGGGAGGGAGGATCCGAAAGCGTGACTGGCAAACATTGAGTAAAAAATGAGGCCGATTTGGATGGGAAGGAACGGTGGGATCATTGAGCTGGGATGAGATGCGATTTGCATCCCAACACAACGAAAATTGAAAACGCAAACTGTTGTGCAAAACCCAGCGATGGGGAAAGACACGCAAAGGCGGTTCAGACCCTCTCTCAAGAGGCGAGCACAGCAGTAGAGCGCTCCCACGGGTACGACACGGCAATGCCGGGTGTAAGACCGGGGTCGACCCTTCCCAAGTAATGGAGGGAGCGAAGCGGCGAAGAAGACGCGTCCAGCGGTAGAGAACACACGACACAAGTCGGCAGTAGCGTCACGTGCGTAGCACGCGGTACCCACGAGTGTGGCGATGACACGCGAGAGCGGTAATAGCCCACGCGAGTGTGTCGAGCCACGAACGGTATGCACCGGTACACCAAGTAGTGCTACCTGTATAACAGGGACAGAAATAAAGAAAACACACACAAAGTAAACACGCGAAAGCGGTAGTGGTGTTAATGATGCCGCGAGGCGGATGATGAGCCCTGCACAAGGTGCCGACTCTCCGGGAGGAGGATATCGGTCACCAAGGGTGAAACATCAGAGCCGAACACTCGGTTGTTTTGTTTACTTCCCCGACAATGGGTGCAGCTCAACCTACTAAGTAGTGTAGAGTGCCACTGTCAAGTGTGCAACCGGGCTAACTAAAATAAATAATAAATATCTAGAATATCCCAAAGTTGGGTGCCAACCGTCCATACACGTGTGTAGCCATCCAGCAATGCTGTGCCAACCTCACCAGAGTCCCCGACCTCCACTGCACTGCAGGGGCAGTGATTTCACACCAAAAGCGAGCAAATACCGCATAAAGCGTGGCTCTACATATCCCCCTCCTGAGGTGCGAACACTACGTCTTCATGACGGTTGAAGCACCGGACAAACCAACAACGTTGTGCATCCACCTGCAAGAGCGGTATCTGCGAGCGATCGTGATGAATTTGCGCCATCTTACCGGTTTCCGGGTCTATATGCGTCGTCCTGTACCTCCTATGAAGTTGCGATCACCGTCTATCGACGTGCCATAACGTTCCCGACATCGTCGTGAAAATGGTTGCAGCACGCCCAGATTGGGGTTCACTGCGTTTCATTCACACCCAATAACGGTCCTGGAGCCCGCGCAATATGCGTTTGGGCTTCTCTAGTGGGTGCGCAACCAACGTCCTTGACGGTGCCCTTGCCCGCAGTACGGCGAGCCGACTTCCTGCCAAGCAGTGCTGCAGCAACGCTCGACACACCCGAACGGGAGCGGTCCTCCTGAACTTCGTTCACTGTCCCGGGGTTCCGGTGCTATACCTCTCTGAGGCGCCTATTTTCCCTTTCAGGGGCGGTTGCCACACTGTGGAATCGACAAGCGCGATCCAAGGTCACCCAGTACAGTAGCGACCTTTTCCTGCCCAATTCCTTCCTCTCCGAGGTCCACCGTCCCGTTATACGGTCGCTCACATCACGCAATCATGCGGCACGTAGTCTCTAGATGGGTTCAGAAGTTACGACATTGTCGAATCAACGCTGCCGACGACGTTTCGGAAACTTCACACAAAGAAATTGGGAATTTGACATACCCGAAAAATTGTAGTCGCCATAACTTTTGAACCAGCTACGCTCTGAACAAACCCGATACATCGGAGAACTCCTGAGAATCAGAGCTTTCATTTGACAACAAAACTGTTGGGATTGAACACCACTAAGTGGGAAAGCCCGACCCATTTCAGTTGACAAAAATGCGGTCTAAAAATAGATTGTTGAACCGAAACGGTGCCGTAGCTCCAAAGTTCTTCAAGACAATTGCGTTCGGTTTCCGCCAAAGTGTTTGTATACATCCAGTGACTACTGGTACAAAACCGTTGAAGAAACGAGCCAGTATTCACCGAGTTACGGGTCTTTTGCAGATGACCCTCGCAAGGTACTGTAGAGGTGATACACCCGACATCGGAGAACCGCGAAAAAGACCAGAAACGACTGGTAATCGATACCAACGCCTTGTGCGGCTGTACCAGAGACCGCAGAAGCGTAAAAGACGGCCTCCACAACGGAGTGAACAGTAGTAGACGTGGTCGAAAGTCGTTGACAGCAGCAATTAAACCGGTAATCCGTGAAAACTTTCAACCGGATGACGGCGTACTAGACCTTAATCAAGGTTCAACCTCTACCGAGGGCAGTCACTAGACCTCACAGAGGGTTCGTGAAACCCAAAATCAAACACACCAGCAAGGCTGAGACAACAAATGACACCATAAAAATGGGTCGCAAAACAACAATGATCCTTCAACAAGATGTGTATCTTCCGGTCCCGTACCGTGCAGAACTCACGAGAACGTCTCGGTAAGCTTTCGAAAACCCGTGCAAACGGTGAGATGGAATGATAGGCCGCAGTGCGGGCGCAAACGAAGCTCCAGAGATATCGGTTAACCAGAAACTATCCTCGACCACGAGAGTGACGAACCCTTACAAAGGTGATGATAACCGATGAAGATCGGGGTTCTTCCGCAATATGCGTGACGGTTTCGAACCTCGGCCGCATGTGGCGTGCAGTGAGAACCGTGAAACGTGCAAAGACCGTCACTGACGAGAACGAACCCTGTTCAACGTGAAAGCCAAACGAACGAGCGGTGCTCCTCGAAAATGGCAAAAGGTGATCAAACCGGTAGATACACATGATGTACACGGAAATTGTACACCCTTCTGCTAGGGAAAAACCGTGATTGCGGTCCACTATGGTAGTAGCGAACCCGCAAGCTGGACAAAAAACCTAACAGGTAAACAACATCGAAAACGATTGAATAGCGATTAGACACGACATGAGTCGGATTCCAACCGCAAAATGCGAGCAACCAAGTGACCCCACATGGGTGAGAGTCACATGTGAAACTCCTTCTTCATAACTTCGCATCTGAATGACAATTCCTCTCCATAGAGTCTTCATTCTTCTTCCGAGTGTACTTCATCCTCTTCAGAGTGCAACTAAACTTCTCCTCACCTGAGGGCATAACTGATCTTGAACTCAACTCTCTTCTTCCTAGAGTGTCTCCTCACCACGCGAGTAGCGGTACAGTACTCCTCTGGAGGTTGTCGCAGTGTTCCTCGATTGAGTGTTGTCGTTCGTAGAACCGTTCGTGCGCGGTACGCGATAAGCCTCCGTCTCCAACGACGTGTGTTATCCGACCATCGCTTGATGTAGGTTAGCCGGCAACGCCGTGTTAGTTCGACGATGGTACTGCACGATCTTCGATCGGGGTAAGTGCTCCACGGGTTCGTCCGAATCCCGCGACGGCGGATAGCCATACCAGCGTACCTGGTACTGAACATACCCCTTCGGGTTCCAACTGTGCCCACTATGTGGTCGACAACGAACTCTTTCGAGTAAACTCCCCGCTCGAGCTCTTCCTGCGAAGGGTCGTCAGCGCGCTGCGGCGGTGCCGTAACTTCGTGACCAGCGGTGCTGTGAGTTTCTCCTGACGCCTTCGGCGGTGGATTTGCCCTCTGCTGAGTGTTCGTTTCCCGTTTCCGGGCTTCTTCAAGCAGCTTCGCCGCTTCGGCGGGTCCGCGAACGGCTAGTTCACGCGATAGTTCCCGTCTTGACGGTGAAGGCGGACGCGGAGGCGGATTGTTCACCACGGCACGTGCCGGTTCACGTGACGACACGCGACGTTTCGCGGTGGTGGCACTGCCACGAGTTGTGATTGGCCCATTGTGTGGCGCGCGCTGCGCGCCCCAAGATTTGTGGTGCGCAAGCGCTCCTGCAGATGCAGTGTGCGTTTTCCCTAAATCAGGGCTGTAATCCGTATCTCCAAAGAGCGGTGCGCCGTCATGACTTAGCGAAACGTCATGACGTGCGACTTGCGACTTCCCCACGGCTGGGTGCAACGGTACACTACCATTACCCGAGCCGGGGTGTGTGATCTTCGCTTCAGCGAGCGTCTCCTCTTCTTCCTGCTCTGCAGTGTCTAAGGTACCGGGATCTGCCGTGACTTCCTTAGTGCGCGCCCGCGAAGGCGGTATGTGGCGGTCGTCAGCGACGGTTTGCGGCGACTGCGCGTCCGGAATACTCCGTGATACACTATCCAGCTTCGCTGTAGCCTCACTCTGCCGAGAAGTCGAGTGTTCTTGATCAACTTCCGGCCTTGCCGTGGTAACGTCGCGAACGAGAGCATGCTCCGCGTCCTGCGCCGACGAGGCGATGGGCGCGTGTTCTGGCGACGATTCCCCAGCGGATGAGCGATACCAGTATCCTGGGACAACCTCGAGTCCGTTCGTTGCGTGCGGTATCCTTCAGAAAGGTCGCGATCCTTCGTAGAAGGTTGTGCATCCTCCGCGGAGTTCTGCGCGACAGCGGCCGACTGGAGCGCGTCCTTCGCGGCCTCAACACGCGACAGCGGGTGATCCTTCCCACTGACAGTGGTGTCCGTAGCAACTACGTCTTCGACGGTGTCCTGAGGCGACTCTGCCTCTGCTTCATTACTTTCCCGTGAATCACGGTGCTGCGACGGTAGCGACACCGGTGACTCACTCTCCGCGACAACGCGTGAATTCCCCTCCCCCTCCTTAGGTGGAGCGTTACGGGGAGCAGTCATCACGTCGTTGACGGTGTAACAGACGCTGTGAAACGCGATTTCACCAGCGGTGTATGTTCCGATACCTCGGCTTGCGACGATATAATCGGTACATCTGCGAGACCCCGTGTTGGGTGACGGAGCCCCACAGTGGGTGTAGTGTTCTGCGACGAGGTTCCTCGGTTCTCTGTCTGTCCAGCTTCCTGCTGTGTGTCCGAAAGTACTTCCGTGTGAACGGTTGGACCTCTTACCACGCGATCGCGGGAGAAACGCTCATGAGCGTCACCAACTTCCAGTACGGCTGTGTCCTTGTTCACGCTGACAACGCGGTACGGACCATCAGCGATGGGTGAAAGCTTGTGGCGCCGCTCCTTTTCAGGGTTGTAGTACTCCTTCCTGACAAAGGCGAGGTTTCCCACTTTCAGTGGCGGTAGTGGTCTCCGTACCCGGGCATCAAAGTTCCGCTTGTAAGCGTGTTGTGCTTTCGCCATTGACGACCTGGCGACAGGTACCATTGCGGATAACCACTGCTTCCATTGCAAGTAGTGATCCCGTATTGACGGTGACGTATCCAGCTTTGCTGATGGTTCAACCGCAACTGGCGGTGGTGTCCGTGAGAGCACGAGCTCAAAGGGCGATAAACCAGTTACTCTGTGAACTTGCGTATTATACGCATACGTCACGGTATCCGTGTAGAGATCCCAAGTTTTCGGGTGTTCAACAGTATAAGCCCGCAACGCGGAGAGCATTGTCCGGTTAAACCGTTCGACTTGCCCATTGCATTGGGGATGATACGTCGTCGTGAAGAGATTCTTCACGTCGAGTATCCGACAGACATCCTGGAAGAAACGTGCAGTAAACTGCGGACCATTATCTGAGAGGAGATTGACCGGGGGACCGTAGACCATAACCCAATGGCGAACGAATGCCTCCGCAACACTGCGTGCTGTAATCGACTTCAACGGAACTGTCCGGACTAGCTTACTGAATCTATCCGTAATAACGAGTAAGAACCGATTTCCTCGGGAAGTACGCAAGAACTCACCGAGTATATCGATGGCAATAAACTCCAACGGCGCCCTTGCGGGGAAAAGTGTTAGTTTCTTCGCATGGCGACGCTGTTTAACTCGCTCGCGAGCACAATGTGTACACGCCTTCACGGTGGTGTAGCAGTCCAACGCTAACGCGGGCCAGTAGAAATCCCGACGCAGTGTCGTGTATAACCGCTTAGCACCCGGATGGGAAGCCATCCGCGATTGATGCGAGAGATGCAATACCCTTGTTTGTAAGGAGTGAGGAACCACAATCTGTGGGGTAGAACGAACCACTCTGACGAGGTAACCTTGTGTGTTGACCCCGAACGGGATGTTAGCACCACCATTAATTTGGGAGCGTATCCTCGTACAGAACGGGTCAGATTGCTGTTCCCGCACCAGCTCTTCTGGAGTAATGGGGACGAATGTACCGGATTCCGGGTCTTCACCGTCTGCGACGAGCAAATCATCACAGATGTCGTCCGACACGATGTCGTAGTCTTCATCACCCTCCTCCATGAGGAAACAGGGGATATCTTCATCCTCGTCATCGAGGGGTAAAGCTTCACCTTCAGTTCCTAGACGTGAAAGAGCATCCGCTTGCGCGTTTAAACAACCCTTCTTATAGGTGACCTCGTAGTCAAACTCGGCAAGCCGAAGACGCCAACGCATTAAGCGTCCGGAAGGCTCCGTGACTGACATTAACCAACGCAAGGCGGAATGATCCGTATTGACGGTAAAGTGCACACCCATAAGATATGGTCGTAGAGTCTGCAAAGCCCATACCATGGCGAGACACTCCTTCTCGGATACCGAGTAATTGCGCTCGTGCACGTTGAGTGTACGAGACCAATAGCCAATTGGTTTGCGTTCCCCTTCGGGTGTAGTCTGAAAGAGAGCGCAGCCAATTTGGTAATCGCTCGAATCCGTATCCACGGTGTACGGCAACCCGTTCTTTGGTAACGCTAACACGGGTGCCGTGGTAACAGCCTCTTTAAGAGAGTTGAAGGCCTCCACTTGCGTGGGGGTAAGTGGTCCCAATTTGGGCGGTTGTCCCTTCTTCAGGAGTTCGTTGAGCGGTCCCGCGATCTTCGCGAAGCGAGAAATGAACCGTCTATAAACGTTGCATAGCCCTAGAAAGGAGCGTAGCTCTGTCTGTGTAGTGGGGTGCTTCGCCTCTTTGAGGGACTTCACGCGAGCTTCCTCGATCAGTAACCGTCCTGGACGTATGACATGGCCCAGATACTTCACTGAGTGAGTGAAAAACTCACACTTCCTCAATTTGAGAGTAATTCCAGCATCCCGCAAAGCGGTCATTATCTCCCGAACATGTTCGAGGTGATCGTCCAAACTGTTGGAAAACACGATGATGTCATCGAGGTATACCAAGCAACTCCGCCATTTGAAGCGAGCTAACAAAATGTCCAGAGCACGCTGAAACGTAGCGGGGGCGTTCGTTAACCCGAACGGCATACGCTTAAAGCGGTATAGTCCTGAATGACAGGTAAACGCGGTCTTGTCACGGTCTTCCGGTCTAACTGGTACTTGCCAGTAACCCCAGTTTGCATCCAAAGTGGAGAAAACAGTAGCATCGCCAAGCGAGTCGATATACTCGTCCATACGAGGTATGGGGTACACGTCTTTGACGGTGACATCGTTCAAGCGACGATAGTCGATACAAAAGCGCCAGGACCCGTCGGGTTTCGGAGCCAGTACAACTGGAGATGCCCACGGCGACTGAGCCGGTTCTATCACGCCAGCGCGGAGCATTTTTTGATCTGAAACTCTTCCTCTTCCCGTGCTTTCGGGCCTGCCCTGTAAGGGTGCTGAGCAATCGGCTTGGTCTCCGGCAGGAGGTCAATCCGGTGTTCCGTAGTTGAAACCTCTCCGAGGGAACCATCCCACATTGGTGTAAACTCTCGCAACATGTTGCGCAACTTCTCACGGTGTGAAACCGGTACATGACCGAGATTCAATTCTTCTAACTCCTTGATAGGGTCAATCTTGTCATAACTCGTAGGAACGGTCCTAGCTTACGAGTCATTCGTGTGTTCAACCGTCTGGGACGGGTGTTCAACCGTCTGGGACGGGTCCGACGCAGACGAGCGCGACGATTCTTCCTCCCCCTCCTTAGGGTGAAGCAAACCAGTGCGTTCTTCAGCAAGCCCGAGCATCTCGGCGGCAGTCACCTTTGTAGGGATAAGCGCCGTAGGGTGCGGTAAGACAGTACCAATTACTTGGTTCTTTACCAGATACTGGGGCTTCTTGCCAAAGTTGGCCAACATAACCCGAAAGGGGTGTTCGCTGTTGATTTGAACAACTCCGTTCGCCAACGCGACCTGATACTTCTCGTATAACGAGTTCAATGGTTGAACAACCCGCAAACCACGCGGTGCGGCAGTAACATCAACCCAAACCTGGGATTCTGGCGGAATAGAAATTGCACGCGCTACGCGGAGCTTCGGCGACTCCTTCGGAGGTGAGGAATCCTGTAGAGGAGCGGGTAGTGGTACCAGCTTAGCTGACGCTCGGCGTAATGAGCGACGAACAATCGGTACAACCGAACCATCTTCCATTTCCACTTCACGCGCACGCGGTCGTATGGCTTCGACATATCTGTCGCAGAAGTCACACCCTAGAATGACAGGGGCAGCGAGCGTCTTGCAGACGATGAATTCTACCTGCTCGATGCAGTTACCAATCCTGACAATCAGTGAAACCATTCCAGCCGTTTGTAACGGGTTATTGTTAGCATCTGCCACGTCCATGACGGGTCCAGAGCGGATTCGACAACGGACTTCCGGCGGTAGTAACGACTCAACAATGAAGTTGGGGCCAGCACCTGTATCCAAGACAGAGAGATGACGCACCATATACTGGGTGGATAGGCCAAGGTCAGCAAATATCTTGTAGTTTCGCTTGGCCATTACCATGACTCGATCCGGGATCCGGTTGTTCCTGAACCGTATCCACGGGCGACGTAACACACCGATGGTGGTAGAGTCCACGTCTAAGACGGTCTGTTTCCTCGAAAGGATTTTGACCTGGGAGCGAGGCGGTGACGCCTCGGGCGCCGTAGACCTCGACTCGGGCGCCTCTCCATTGGAGACTCCCGTACTCAGTTTAACTGAGTTCCATCCGTTCTAACGGGAACGGCGTCCTGTGCAGCAGGCATCTTCACAGATTCCTGTGGAACAGCGACAGAACTACCCGCAACAGCGGTTGCCGCCACGGCTCGAGCCGGTGAAACATTGACCTGGGTCGAACCAGAGTGCAGTAACGCAGCCAATTCTGCAGCAGACACCCTACGGGGGTACTCAGCCTTCGCACGCAGATATGCGGTTACCGGCACTGACCCTGTTCGGCGGGGGTCAGCGCTTCAAAATTCGCCACAACCGTGGGCATTTCCCTCATCGAGAGGTTGCAGTTCGGAGCTGCATGCCCGTGGTTGTAACACGTGAAACAGATCAGGGGTGGTCTTCCGGAACTCCGTGGGTCTTGGAACTTCACCGTTCGCGGGTCTACCCAACCAGGTCGCTGGTAACGACTCCCTGAATAGGGTACTTGAGGACCGCGAACGCGTGGACGGTCTGCGTAAAGCAGCGCATCTTCCGTCTTCGACGAGGCTTCTGAAGTAGAAGGCAACTCCGTAGTCGGAATAGAATCCAGGTCCACCTGTGCGAGATGTAAGTTATCCACATCGTGGCCAGAAAAGTCCTGCGGTAGCAGTGAAGCCGATGACGACCCTCCTTCGAGGTGCAACGCCTTGGTTGAAACCCGGTATCCGATGCGTGCGCGCAAGGCGTCTCCCTCCGCCTTCGCGTACTGCACTAACTCCAGATAGGTAGTCTTCTTCCGGTCTTCCCGTCGCTGGGCAACCAGAGTGCGAATAGCCGGATTCAATCCGTTGATAAACAGCGTGCAGCGCTCGTTTGAGGAGTAAACATTGCCACAACGGTGGAATGCCTTATTCAGGCGTACCGAGTACTCGGTTTCCGACTCCTTCGGGCGTTGTTTCGTCTCCCGCAACGCGGTGATTGCTTCCTCGATAGAGGTATTTGTCGCATACGAGCGCAACAAATACTGCACTGCTTCGGGCCAGCAGGTGACCCCTCCTTCAGAGGCGCGAGATGAACCTCTTACAGAGTTATACTGATCTTCAGCGAGTCCACGTAGAAAATACGGTAAGGCAACATAAGCTTGCCCCTCACTCATGCCGAGGATGTCAGCTTCCGCTACAAAGCGTGAAAGAAAGTCAAGCACCAGAATGGGATCCTCCCCAGTGAACAACTGGTTGCGAAAGGTTAAGGACATGCGTTTGATGCAGTCCTTCACTTTACCCGTGCCACGGGGCGTCCGGTTCAGACTTGAATCTTCCAAACGGTAATACCGGTAAGATAACAACCTTTTGAACAAGGGATTCGTCGGCTCCAGTTCCCTCAAACCTGAGTGCTTTCGCCCCCGTTTCCGGGTACCAACAACACCATAGGTGGACGTAGAACTCCGCGAACGCGTAGAACGAGCGCGACGTTCACCGTCACTTGACGAGCTCGATGATAAGGAACCCGCCGAGCGGTTTGAAATACCAGAAGACTGTGACGATTCCGAGTCATACTCGTCGACATTCCTCTTCTTAGAGCGACTCTTCCCGGACTTCCGGTCACGTGTACCACGAGACACTCCCGCAGAGGCGGCAGCAGGGCCGTCATCCTCACGGATGGTGGCCTCTAACGTCTCAAGACGGCCAAGGATCCGAATGAACTTCGTGTTAACCTCCTCGGTGAAACTGGGATATCCTTGAAGAACCTCCAAGAGGGCATTAACATCCGTCCGTAAAATACGTAGATCCTCTGATACACCTCCGTTGAGGGCTGCGTCAACCTTCAAACGAAGTGTGTCGACCTCGGAAACGAGTGCTTCATGAGAACTCCTCATGACAGCAGTCTGAGCCTCAAGCACACGAACTTGAGTCTCCAACTCGTTTACGAGCGCACCCTTCGCCGCGACAGCGGGTATAAGACCCTCCAAAGGAGCAGATGAGGGCCCAGCCACTGGGGCGTCAGACGACTTGTCAGGCTGTTTCCGGTTTCCGGGTTTCCTTCCATCACCCTGTAGGGGTTCAGGAACAGACCGCAGACGTGGGGGCAAGCCAGAGCCAACGGAGCGAGACTTCGTAGGGCTCGAGCGCTTGCCCGACGCCATCGTCCACGACGAGATACAACCAGAAAACTGGGAACAGGAAAGCAAAACAACAAATTAACCTCGAATGAGTGTAGCGTCCTCACACGAGTGACGATAACCGACAAATCGGACGAACCAACCGTACCAACGGGAACAGCCGTATACGGAATTAGGGCTGATTCGACCAGATTGCTGGGAACAGTAGACAACCCAAACGGGGTGACAACAACCGTACCGACGGGAATCACACACTACGGAAATAGGTAGTGCCACCGGTAGTAAACCGTGTCCAAACAACAACCCCAAATGAAGAAAGCAGTACCAACACGACGTCTGTCGGCAGAGCCTTCCAGTAGAAACTGTGTAGTGTATCTCCACGACCAGATACGAACCGGCAAACCGGAAATTGATCAGAAAACCAACTTGCTGGATCAACGCGACTTCTAAGTCGGGAGACCAATTGTTGTGCAAAACCCAGCGATGGGGAAAGACACGCAAAGGCGGTTCAGACCCTCTCTCAAGAGGCGAGCACAGCAGTAGAGCGCTCCCACGGGTACGACACGGCAATGCCGGGTGTAAGACCGGGGTCGACCCTTCCCAAGTAATGGAGGGAGCGAAGCGGCGAAGAAGACGCGTCCAGCGGTAGAGAACACACGACACAAGTCGGCAGTAGCGTCACGTGCGTAGCACGCGGTACCCACGAGTGTGGCGATGACACGCGAGAGCGGTAATAGCCCACGCGAGTGTGTCGAGCCACGAACGGTATGCACCGGTACACCAAGTAGTGCTACCTGTATAACAGGGACAGAAATAAAGAAAACACACACAAAGTAAACACGCGAAAGCGGTAGTGGTGTTAATGATGCCGCGAGGCGGATGATGAGCCCTGCACAAGGTGCCGACTCTCCGGGAGGAGGATATCGGTCACCAAGGGTGAAACATCAGAGCCGAACACTCGGTTGTTTTGTTTACTTCCCCGACAATGGGTGCAGCTCAACCTACTAAGTAGTGTAGAGTGCCACTGTCAAGTGTGCAACCGGGCTAACTAAAATAAATAATAAATATCTAGAATATCCCAAAGTTGGGTGCCAACCGTCCATACACGTGTGTAGCCATCCAGCAATGCTGTGCCAACCTCACCAGAGTCCCCGACCTCCACTGCACTGCAGGGGCAGTGATTTCACACCAAAAGCGAGCAAATACCGCATAAAGCGTGGCTCTACACAAACTAGCACAAGCGCAGATTTGGGAGAGGGTCGCGGAAAAGAGTGGATGGGGTGGTGTGGCGAAGTAGAACCTCTACAAAAACTAGGAGACCCCAACATTAACCTGCAAGGGATGGAATTTAATATTCCAAAATTTCTTAATTTTTTGAGTGCCAGCCTCTGCCACCCCCTCGCGCGCTCCAGATAGCCCAGAAACTAGCTTAATTTCCAAAGCGAACAGACAATATTCCACTTTGCAGAACACAGACGTAGCCGCCCCTGCGGAATCGCAACCTCCGCAGATTGGCGGGGACGCTCAGAAAAACTGAGCAAGGGAGCCTCCAGCAATGGAGAGGCGCCCCCAGCGACGGGGTTTAGTGCGCCTGAGGCTGAGAAGCCTCGCTCCCCGGTCACAATCCTTTCGAGGACACTGGCCACTACAGACGTGGACTCTGAGCACCTTGGTGTCTTGCGTCGCCCGTGGATACGGTCTAAGAACAGCCGGTTCCCGGATAGAGTCCTGGTCATGGCGAAACGTAACTACAAAGTTTACGCCGACCTGGGTGTTTCCGACCAGTACATGGTTCGGCAGTTGTCCGTGCTCGATACAGGAGCTGGCCCAAATTTCTTGGTTGAATCGATGATTCCGCCGCACTTGCGGTCTCGCGTTCGTGCGGCGCCGCAGATTGACATAGCGGATGCGAACAATCGGCCACTTTCGACTGTGGGAGTAATAGACCTGCTCGTCAGGCTTGGCCGCTACGTGGCGAAGCTCGATTTCTTGGTTTGCAAGCAACTCGCTGCGCCGGTTATCCTCGGCTGCGACTTCTGTGACCGCTTCGTCGATGCAATTCGACCGCGGAAGCGAACCACCGAAATGGAAGATGGGACTACTGTACCGATCGTTCGGCGTCCCCTACGCCGGGCTCTGAAGAAGCAAGTCCCTTTGCCTGCGGCACAGAAGCCTACAGCCGATGAACGGAAGTCTACAAAGCTCCGAGTAGCTCGGCCCATTTCCATCCCGCCTGAATCACAGGTCTGGGTTACTGTGACCTCCCCACAATGTGGCTTACAAACGGTACAACCGTTGCCTGCGTTACAGGAGAAGCATCAGCTTGCCCTCGCTAATGGGATTGTTTTCGTCGAACCCGAGAAGCCTTTTCAGGTGCTGGTTGCGAACTTCAGCCGTTTTTCTCAACGGTTGGTTAGGAGCCAAGTTATTGGTTCGTTGCTTCCGCACCCTGCGGCTATAGTGCCTACTCAGGTTTCTATTGCCGAGGTTCTCGGAATCCTCGAAGCTGAGGAGGGGGAGGCGGAACGGAACAATTCCGAAACGACTGGACCGAACAGTTCGTCGGAAGATGCTACGCCGACTTCGTCGGATGCGAATAACCGCAGCCTGTCGAAGGAAGCGATGCCGACCTCGTCGGGCAGTAATGATACAGACCTGAGTGCTGCTGACACGAAGGATAAGGCAGTACAGGAACTGGAGTCTCTGGATCTTGAACATGTCCCAGAGACTCACCGCGATAAATTGCGGCACATGCTTGAGGAGTTCACGCCCATGTGGGATGGCACTCTGGGTAAGATCGGTATTACCGAATATCGGATTGATTTGCTACCGAATACTCGGCCCATTTCACAGCACCCTTACAGGGCAGGACCGACAGCTCGGCAGAAGGAGAAAGCTCAAGTTGAGAAGATGCTCCGCGCTGGGGTTATCGAGCCGGCTCAGTCACCATGGGCATCGCCGGTGGTGCTCGCGCCCAAAGCTGATGGGTCTTGGCGATTTTGCATCGATTACCGCAAGCTAAACGCGGCTACGGTCAAGGATGTGTATCCTATCCCACGAATGGATGAATGCATCGATTCATTGGGCGACGCGAAAGTGTTCACAACCCTAGACGCGAATTGGGGCTATTGGCAAGTTCCCGTGAGGGCTGAGGATCGTGACAAGACAGCCTTCGTTTGTCATGAAGGATTGTACCGATTCAATCGGATGCCCTTTGGGTTAACGAACGCGCCAGCCACCTTTCAACGAGCTGTGGATATTTTGCTAGCCCGCTTTAAGTGGAAGACTTGCCTGGTATACCTGGATGACATCATTGTCTACTCCAGCAACCTGGATGAGCACTTGACCCACGTACGGGATGTGATGCGAGTCCTACGCGATGCAGGCATTACGCTCAAGCTCAAGAAGTGTGAGTTCTTTACCGAAACCGTCCGGTATCTCGGCCATGTTATCCGTCCGGGACGGCTTTCGATTGACGAAGTACGCGTGAAATCCCTCAAAGAGGCTAAGCATCCGAGGACGCAGACGGAACTCCGATCTTTTCTCGGCTTGTGCAATGTGTATCGCCGCTTCATTCCGAACTTCGCGGATATCGCTGCACCCCTGAACGAGCTTCTTCGCAAAGGACAGCCAGTCGATCTGGAAGAATTCGACGACCGCAAGGTCGCGGCTTTCTCGTCGCTCGTGGACGCGGTGACATCGCCACCTGTTTTATCCCTGCCTAGGGCTGGTTTGCCATATGCAGTAGATACGGATGCGAGCGACTACCAAGTCGGCTGTGCCCTATTCCAGACCACCAATGATGGCGAGCGATTGCCAATTGGGTATTGGTCAAGAAGCCTCAACGTTCACGAGAGGAATTACTCGGTATCCGAGAAGGAGTGCTTGGCAGTTGTCTGGGCGTTACAGACACTGCGGCCCTATCTTATGGGGACCCGCTTCATTGTTCATACCGATCATTCGGCATTACGCTGGCTACTCTCTATAGCAGAGCCATCTGGCCGCTTGATGCGGTGGAGACTTCGCTTGTCGGAATTCGATTTCGAAATCCGTTACAAGAAAGGACTCCTCAACACTCAGGCTGATGCACTGTCCCGCTTGAAAACAGCGGCTGAAGCTGCGCCAGTCGATGATCTGGAGATACCGTGCTTCCTCGTGGAAGACGTCTCGAGCGATGCCGATGAAGAATCGGAAGGATGGGACATCTACGATGCTGTTTTAGCCGTGTCAGACACGCAACCCGAACCGGGCTCTTTCGTACCGATCAAGCCGGAGGAACTCATCCGGGAGCAGCACACCGACCGTTTTTGTACGGAGATTCGTAGTCGTCTAAACGGTGGAGCACAGTTGCCTTTCGTCGAGAACGACCAAGGATTTCTAATCCGAACTGTCGGAAACAGGCCACAGATTGTGGTTCCGCACTCACTTCAGTCACGAGTACTGCATTTGTCGCACTATGCGAAGTTGTCAGCTCACCCTGGTGGCAGGAAGTTGTACTACACCTTACGGAAGGACTTTTACTGGCCAGCAATGGCTTTCGACGCGTATGCCACTGTTCGCGGATGTTCTGACTGCGCGAGGAACCGCGTCAAGCTCCATAAGTATTCCAAGAAGTTGGCACTATTCCCTGCTAGGGCTCCACTGGAGTTTGTGGCGATCGATCTACTCGGCGAGTTTATTCGCACCCGCCGGGGAAACCGGTTTTTGCTTGTTATCACCGACCGCTTTTCTAAGCTGGTACGGACTGTGCCTTTAAAGAAGGTTACTGCTAGTGCGGTCGCCCAAGCTTTCGTTACTCACTGGGTTTTTGTCTATGGACCGCCGATTGACTTACTATCGGATAATGGACCGCAGTTCACGGCTAAGTTCTTTCAGGACGTATGCCGCATCTTGCGGATCCAAAACTGGTTTACTACAACATATCATCCCCAGAGTAATGGGCAGGTTGAGCGTTTTAACCGCACGATGCTCAACGCATTGCGGACGTTTGTTGCCGAGCATCCGTCGGAATGGGATCAGTACACCGATGCGGTGACTTATGCCTACAATACGCAGGTTCATCGCACGACTCGAATCTCGCTGTTCGAGCTTGTGCTATCACGCGTCCCACCTTCGGTGGCTATCGAGCCACAGCCAACTTTGGATAAGTTTCCGTCGCCCCGTCTACACAGGGACGCCTGGAAGGACTGGCTTAAGAACATTATCCCTACAGTTGGGCAGCATATCGCTAAGGCCCAGGCCGCATACAAGCGGAATTTCGACGCTAGAGTGCGTAAGAATGCCCCTCAGATCAGGGAAGGTAGCTTTGCCTTCGTACGGAAGGAGTACTACAACCCTGAAAAGGAGAAGCGCCACAAGCTTTCTCCTATCGCGGACGGCCCGTTCCGGGTTATTGCTGTCACCGACACAACGGTTGTCCTTGATATCAAGGGAGAGCACGAGCGTTTGTCGCTAGATCGCATAACGCCTGCGCCAAAGCCTGTTTCGCAGGATTCGCTACCGTCATCGTCGGCCCCTACCGCACCCACTGTGGAAACAGCCGTCGAAACGGAAACAGACGCCGCGGCGGGTACTCGTACTCAACCGTCTGTGTTGCCGCATCCGGATCGCGAACTTGCTCATTTGCCTGCTAAGCCGGAATCTGACCGGTCGGTCTCCAATGCCGCACATGTGCACACGCGGATAAGGGCCCCTATGGGGATACTCGCCGCCACCCCCGACACTCCCACTGAGGAGGGGGAGGAGGCAGGTCGTTCTTTTTCGTTGTCGCCGTCGTCGACGGAGTCGCCTTCGCAGGCCTCTGTATCGCACGCAAGTCGTGATGAATGCACGTCAACGCGCGACACACAGCCGGAGAGCCGGAAAGAAGAGAATGACGCGCAGCTACCGCGGAAGCCTCAAGAAGAGGAAGATCACTCTCGCTCACCACCACCGTCGCGAACGGAGTTACGTTTGCAGGCCCAAGAACGGGAACACAGTACCGATGTGATACGTGATTTGCAGCCGGAAAGCCGGAGGGATCGCACAGTTTCGCGGAGGCCTTCTGAGAAGGACGCCACCTCGGTGACGATTGCAGCCGGAAGACCGGAAGAGAAGGACGCGCCGTTACCACGGAAGGCTGAGGTGGAAGGCACCACTATGGTGAATCGCAAAGCCGGAAGTCCGGAGAAAGAAGATTTAGTTCGAAAAAACCGTGCTGTTACGGCAGACCCGACTTCGGGAGATTTTGGTGCAGCACCGAGTGCCAAAGCCGTCAAAAAGACGGAACCAACCACCAGAGTGGCGAACAGTCAAGCCACAGCAAGTGGGCAGCACTCAAGCACTGACGACGCGTGCACGTCGCGCCAAGTGTCGAGCTCCGTGGGAGATCCGCCTCCAACCAAGGATTACAGTGCGCAAGCCGGGCACGTGCCAGCCACAGACCTGGCGCCGCCTAAAAACGGTTCAAAAAATTCCGAATTTGAATCGGCTCTTGACAGCCATGCAAAGGCGCAGGTGTCGCAAACCGCAGCGCGCGGCGAACCGCCGCCACGGCACGTGCCAGAACACCACTCGCTGGCTCACCGCTCTGCGGACCGTTCACCGTCGCAACGGGAGATTGTGCCGGAACGCCGGAAGCTCGCTATTCGAGAAGACCGAAGCACGGTCACAGCCCAGCAGCATGGGGAGAAGAACCAGGAATCTGGAAGCATGGTGGTCAGGAAAGTACCATGGTCACGGAGACCAACGCCTGGCGTACAGGATGTACTGCCGTCAGGACGGAAGCCGATCACGAACGACGATGCCCACGACGAGAGAAGCGACGACTACGCCTCGAAAGAGGATTCTTCAAGCAAGCCGCATACAGAGCGGAGTGTTCTCGATGAGGAATATGTCATTGACCGTCTGGTAAGTCACGGCTACGCCCCTGACGGGGAACTACTGTATCGAGTCCGTTGGTACGGCTACGCCTCCTCAGAGGATACGCACGAGCCCATTGAGCACTTGCCTCGCTCGAAGGTCTTGCAGTACCACCGTCGCACACGGACACCGATACCGGCTACGCTGGACAAGGCCCAAGTGGGTTGACCACCCACGTTCCTATTGAGCGCAGCCGTCTCGGACGGAATATGCCGCCTCATGCGGACAGTATTGCATTACGCAAGAATATGCCGCGTCAAGCGGGTGTAACTAAGTTAACTTGATATCACTCAGCCGCCTCAGGCGGACCAGGCCGCTCTAAGCGGACAGCTTTTTGCTGAACAAACATGCCGCGAAATGCGGAAGCCACTTACAGTGGAGAAGAAGATAAAGAAGAAAGAAGCCTAAGAAGAAGGAGAAGAAGAAAGGACACTGGAAGGAAGATTAAGAAGTTTTATCGCTACAGCCGCTTGTGCGGAAAAGTTACCCCTCTCTTGTGGGCCATTCGCAACAGCCTCAAACGAGGTATTGCCCACTGAGAAGGGGGAGAGCAAGACGAAGAGTTTGAGCCAAGCCAGCACGGCTGGAGAAGTGTACCTCTAACTATTGAGTCGCCCCTCATCATCGGGGTCTATCGCGGACTACCGTAGCCCGTCGGGGATCGCGAGCCGAGGAATTACGCGCCGGACGGTCCAGCACCTGGGGTGCCCCCACTACCGGGAGCCCCGGAGAAGCGCTGTGCCGCTATTGCTTGCAACTCCGACTCGTCGGTCACCGTATCGGGAACGGCCACTCCCACGCCTCGAAGGAAGTCGCGAATGACTGCCGCTCGCGGAGTGAGAGAAGAACTGCCGCCCACGGCGGATGCTACATCCTGAGCCCAAGGGCCGGTCGGAGCGGGAGCCGCTACAGCGGGTGGGTCAACGATCACGACTTCGTCGTCATCTCTCGTAGCGTCGGGCTCCGAGGCAACCCCCACTGGGCTCCCCTCATCCATGGGACTTCCTCCCTCTGCAGGGTCATCACCGTCATCGTCGACGTATACGAACCCACGCGGGTGCCCTTCCGGGATATATCGCTCCTCTCGGCGGCGACCAGCCGCCTCAGCGGGGCCAATTACCTCCCAAATCCATGGGTCAAAGTATACGAAGTCGCCGGCGTTGACGTTCCGTCCGGGAGAACGGTCCGACTGCCGACGGACTCCGTCGGAAACCTGACTAGCAGGCACCTCATTCCAGTCAATCTGGTCAATGACGTCCACCAACGCGGTGGCTTCGCGCGCATTGCGGACCGAGCCGAGCACTTCGGAGAGATCCAACGCTCGGATCGCTTGCCGGATGAGTTCCGGAATGAACCAAACTCGGTACGAATCATATGCCTCGATGAGGAGGAAAGCCGCAACGCGGACGGTCCATTCTGTTGCCAGGATGCTCCACAGGCCGCGAGGCGGATCGTTCATGAAGTACGAGCCTATGTAAGTTAGGCAGGGCGGTAGCTCTACGTGACACCCTCGTGGGACTTCGACCGCAGGCCAGAATGACGGCAGCGGCAGGTATCGCCCAGTATGGGAGTGACGCGCAATGCGTTCCACCTCCGTGCACTGGTACGGCACCAGTACCCCGAAGCGGGAACGCCATTTCCTCTCGAATCGGAGGCCTTCATGAAATTGAGACCGTCCAGGACGGCGAAGGAACCGGAACTCGGCGCGAAGGATCGGCCGCGCCCACAGGATCAACTCCTGCTGCGGCTGAACGGTATCCGAATATCGGTCAATCTCGTCCAACGCGTTGGCTAGGTGGTCGCCGTAGCCGACCTCGCCGAAAGTTCGGTAACGTGCCACATCGTATTGGTACTGTGCCGGCACCGGATGTTCGTTCGGAGCTCGGAAGTTTCGCGCGTACCCAATGCGGGCCATCTCATTGCGAGCGAATTGTCTCGTCTCGTTTCGACCTACAAACAGGCAGCTCGGTATAACCGCAACGCGGGCGATCCAGTCCCACGAACGGGTAACGTCAGCAGGAAGCCCACCAGGGAGTTGACCGTCGACAGCGTACGAGTCGACGAGCTCTGTATCCCGAACGGCTTCGGCGTCAAACCAGGGAGCCTGGGCAAAAAGGAAACTGTGCCGGTGCGGATCCCGGATGCGTAACGCGCCTGCGGTAGGCCATCCACCCAGCGTAGCTGGCATCTCTGCGTTGAACCAATCCCACACGGGCGCGGGACCAGCCTGAGCTGGAGCGTGATCTTGTCCGGAAGAACCCGGCTGGGAGGCAGCCGCCGACTGCGGGAGAGGTACAGACCGGAACGGCGGGTTCGACACTTGCATGTGTGCCGTCGAGGACGGAGGGCCGTTCGGTGCGTTGGACATCGCGGAAGGGCTCGAGATGACGAGGTTCGCTACTGACACCGGAGGTGTTGGTGGCTCCGAACTGTAGAGCCACGCTTTATGCGGTATTTGCTCGCTTTTGGTGTGAAATCACTGCCCCTGCAGTGCAGTGGAGGTCGGGGACTCTGGTGAGGTTGGCACAGCATTGCTGGATGGCTACACACGTGTATGGACGGTTGGCACCCAACTTTGGGATATTCTAGATATTTATTATTTATTTTAGTTAGCCCGGTTGCACACTTGACAGTGGCACTCTACACTACTTAGTAGGTTGAGCTGCACCCATTGTCGGGGAAGTAAACAAAACAACCGAGTGTTCGGCTCTGATGTTTCACCCTTGGTGACCGATATCCTCCTCCCGGAGAGTCGGCACCTTGTGCAGGGCTCATCATCCGCCTCGCGGCATCATTAACACCACTACCGCTTTCGCGTGTTTACTTTGTGTGTGTTTTCTTTATTTCTGTCCCTGTTATACAGGTAGCACTACTTGGTGTACCGGTGCATACCGTTCGTGGCTCGACACACTCGCGTGGGCTATTACCGCTCTCGCGTGTCATCGCCACACTCGTGGGTACCGCGTGCTACGCACATGACGCTACTGCCGACTTGTGTCGTGTGTTCTCTACCGCTGGACGCTTCTTCTTCGCCGCTTCGCTCCCTCCATTACTTGGGAAGGGTCGACCCCGGTCTTACACCCGGCATTGCCGTGTCGTACCTGTGGGAGCGCTCTACTGCTGTGCTCGCCTCTTGAGAGAGGGTCTGAACCGCCTTTGCGTGTCTTTCCCCATCGCTGGGTTTTGCACAACAATTGGTCTCCCGACTTAGAAGTCGCGTTGATCCAGCAAGTTGGTTTTCTGATCAATTTCCGGTTTGCCGGTTCGTATCTGGTCGTGGAGATACACTACACAGTTTCTACTGGAAGGCTCTGCCGACAGACGTCGTGTTGGTACTGCTTTCTTCATTTGGGGTTGTTGTTTGGACACGGTTTACTACCGGTGGCACTACCTATTTCCGTAGTGTGTGATTCCCGTCGGTACGGTTGTTGTCACCCCGTTTGGGTTGTCTACCGTTCCCAGCAATCTGGTCGAATCAGCCCTAATTCCGTATACGGCTGTTCCCGTTGGTACGGTCGGTTCGTCCGATTTGTCGGTTATCGTCACTCGCGTGAGGACGCTACACTCATTCGAGGTTAATTTGTTGTTTTGCTTTCCTGGTCCCAGTTTTCTGGTTGTATCTCGTCGTGGACGATGGTGTCGGGCAAGCGCTCGAGCCCTACGAAGTCTCGCTCCGTTGGCTCTGGCTTGCCCCCACGTCTGCGGTCTGTTCCTGAACCCCTACAGGGTGATGGAAAGAAACCCGGAAACCGGAAACAGCCTGACAAGTCGTCTGACGCCCCAGTGGCTGGGCCCTCATCTGCTCCTTTGGAGGGTCTTATACCCGCTGTCGCGGCGAAGGATGCGCTCGTAAACGAGTTGGAGACTCAAGTTCGTGTGCTTGAGGCTCAGACTGCTGTCATGAGGAGTTCTCATGAAGCACTCGTTTCCGAGGTCGACACACTTCGTTTGAAGGTTGACGCAGCCCTCAACGGAGGTGTATCAGAGGATCTACGTATTTTACGGACGGATGTTAATGCCCTCTTGGAGGTTCTTCAAGGATATCCCAGTTTCACCGAGGAGGTTGACACGAAGTTCATTCGGATCCTTGGCCGTCTTGAGACGTTAGAGGCCACCATCCGTGAGGATGACGGCCCTGCTGCCGCCTCTGCGGGCGTGTCTCGTGGTACACGTGACCGGAAGTCCGGGAAGAGTCGCTCTAAGAGGAGGAATGTCGACGAGTATGACTCGGATTCGTCACAGTCTTCTGGTATTTCAAACCGCTCGGCGGGTTCCTTATCATCGAGCTCGTCAAGTGACGGTGAACGTCGCGCTCGTTCTACGCGTTCGCGGAGTTCTACGTCCACCTATGGTGTTGTTGGTACCCGGAAACGAGGGCGAAAGCACTCAGGTTTGAGGGAACTGGAGCCGACGAATCCCTTGTTCAAAAGGTTGTTATCTTACCGGTATTACCGTTTGGAAGATTCAAGTCTGAACCGGACGCCCCGTGGCACGGGTAAGGTGAAGGACTGCATCAAACGCATGTCCTTAACCTTTCGCAACCAGTTGTTCACTGGGGAGGATCCCATTCTGGTGCTTGACTTTCTTTCACGCTTTGTAGCGGAAGCTGACATCCTCGGCATGAGTGAGGGGCAAGCTTATGTTGCCTTACCGTATTTTCTACGGGGACTCGCTGAAGATCAGTATAACTCTGTAAGAGGTTCATCTCGCGCCTCTGAAGGAGGGGTCACCTGCTGGCCCGAAGCAGTGCAGTATTTGTTGCGCTCGTATGCGACAAATACCTCTATCGAGGAAGCAATCACCGCGTTGCGGGAGACGAAACAACGCCCGAAGGAGTCGGAAACCGAGTACTCGGTACGCCTGAATAAGGCATTCCACCGTTGTGGCAATGTTTACTCCTCAAACGAGCGCTGTACGCTGTTTATCAACGGATTGAATCCGGCTATTCGCACTCTGGTTGCCCAGCGACGGGAAGACCGGAAGAAGACTACCTATCTGGAGTTAGTGCAGTACGCGAAGGCGGAGGGAGACGCCTTGCGCGCACGCATCGGATACCGGGTTTCAACCAAGGCGTTGCACCTCGAAGGAGGGTCGTCATCGGCTTCACTGCTACCGCAGGACTTTTCTGGCCACGATGTGGATAACTTACATCTCGCACAGGTGGACCTGGATTCTATTCCGACTACGGAGTTGCCTTCTACTTCAGAAGCCTCGTCGAAGACGGAAGATGCGCTGCTTTACGCAGACCGTCCACGCGTTCGCGGTCCTCAAGTACCCTATTCAGGGAGTCGTTACCAGCGACCTGGTTGGGTAGACCCGCGAACGGTGAAGTTCCAAGACCCACGGAGTTCCGGAAGACCACCCCTGATCTGTTTCACGTGTTACAACCACGGCATGCAGCTCCGAACTGCAACCTCTCGATGAGGGAAATGCCCACGGTTGTGGCGAATTTTGAAGCGCTGACCCCCGCCGAACAGGCGTCAGTGCCGGTAACCGCATATCTGCGTGCGAAGGCTGAGTACCCCCGTAGGGTGTCTGCTGCAGAATTGGCTGCGTTACTGCACTCTGGTTCGACCCAGGTCAATGTTTCACCGGCTCAAGCCGTGGCGGCAACCGCTGTTGCGGGTAGTTCTGTCGCTGTTCCACAGGAATCTGTGAAGATGCCTGCTGCACAGGACGCCGTTCCCGTTAGAACGGATGGAACTCAGTTAAACTGAGTACGGGAGTCTCCAATGGAGAGGCGCCCGAGTCGAGGTCTACGGCGCCCGAGGCGTCACCGCCTCGCTCCCAGGTCAAAATCCTTTCGAGGAAACAGACCGTCTTAGACGTGGACTCTACCACCATCGGTGTGTTACGTCGCCCGTGGATACGGTTCAGGAACAACCGGATCCCGGATCGAGTCATGGTAATGGCCAAGCGAAACTACAAGATATTTGCTGACCTTGGCCTATCCACCCAGTATATGGTGCGTCATCTCTCTGTCTTGGATACAGGTGCTGGCCCCAACTTCATTGTTGAGTCGTTACTACCGCCGGAAGTCCGTTGTCGAATCCGCTCTGGACCCGTCATGGACGTGGCAGATGCTAACAATAACCCGTTACAAACGGCTGGAATGGTTTCACTGATTGTCAGGATTGGTAACTGCATCGAGCAGGTAGAATTCATCGTCTGCAAGACGCTCGCTGCCCCTGTCATTCTAGGGTGTGACTTCTGCGACAGATATGTCGAAGCCATACGACCGCGTGCGCGTGAAGTGGAAATGGAAGATGGTTCGGTTGTACCGATTGTTCGTCGCTCATTACGCCGAGCGTCAGCTAAGCTGGTACCACTACCCGCTCCTCTACAGGATTCCTCACCTCCGAAGGAGTCGCCGAAGCTCCGCGTAGCGCGTGCAATTTCTATTCCGCCAGAATCCCAGGTTTGGGTTGATGTTACTGCCGCACCGCGTGGTTTGCGGGTTGTTCAACCATTGAACTCGTTATACGAGAAGTATCAGGTCGCGTTGGCGAACGGAGTTGTTCAAATCAACAGCGAACACCCCTTTCGGGTTATGTTGGCCAACTTTGGCAAGAAGCCCCAGTATCTGGTGAAGAACCAAGTAATTGGTACTGTCTTACCGCACCCTACGGCGCTTATCCCTACAAAGGTGACTGCCGCCGAGATGCTCGGGCTTGCTGAAGAACGCACTGGTTTGCTTCACCCTAAGGAGGGGGAGGGAGAATCGTCGCGCTCGTCTGCGTCGGACCCGTCCCAGACGGTTGAACACACGAATGACTCGGAAGCTAGGACCGTTCCTACGAGTTATGACAAGATTGACCCTATCAAGGAGTTAGAAGAATTGAATCTCGGTCATGTACCGGTTTCACACCGTGAGAAGTTGCGCAACATGTTGCGAGAGTTTACACCAATGTGGGATGGTTCCCTCGGAGAGGTTTCAACTACGGAACACCGGATTGACCTCCTGCCGGAGACCAAGCCGATTGCTCAGCACCCTTACAGGGCAGGCCCGAAAGCACGGGAAGAGGAAGAGTTTCAGATCAACAAAATGCTCCGCGCTGGCGTGATAGAACCGGCTCAGTCGCCGTGGGCATCTCCAGTTGTACTGGCTCCGAAACCCGATGGGTCCTGGCGCTTTTGTATCGACTATCGTCGCTTGAACGATGTCACCGTCAAAGACGTGTACCCCATACCTCGTATGGACGAGTATATCGACTCGCTTGGCGATGCTACTGTGTTCTCCACTTTGGATGCAAACTGGGGTTACTGGCAAGTACCAGTTAGACCGGAAGACCGTGACAAGACCGCGTTTACCTGTCATTCAGGACTATACCGCTTTAAGCGTATGCCGTTCGGGTTAACGAACGCCCCCGCTACGTTTCAGCGTGCTCTGGACATTTTGTTAGCTCGCTTCAAATGGCGGAGTTGCTTGGTATACCTCGATGACATCATCGTGTTTTCCAACAGTTTGGACGATCACCTCGAACATGTTCGGGAGATAATGACCGCTTTGCGGGATGCTGGAATTACTCTCAAATTGAGGAAGTGTGAGTTTTTCACTGACTCAGTGAAGTATCTGGGCCATGTCATACGTCCAGGACGGTTACTGATCGAGGAAGCTCGCGTGAAGTCCCTCAAAGAGGCGAAGCACCCCACTACACAGACAGAGCTACGCTCCTTTCTGGGGCTATGCAACGTTTATAGACGGTTCATTTCTCGCTTCGCGAAGATCGCGGGACCGCTCAACGAACTCCTGAAGAAGGGACAACCGCCCAAATTGGGACCACTTACCCCCACGCAAGTGGAGGCCTTCAACTCTCTTAAAGAGGCTGTTACCACGGCACCCGTGTTAGCGTTACCAAAGAACGGGTTGCCGTACACCGTGGATACGGATTCGAGCGATTACCAAATTGGCTGCGCTCTCTTTCAGACTACACCCGAAGGGGAACGCAAACCAATTGGCTATTGGTCTCGTACACTCAACGTGCACGAGCGCAATTACTCGGTATCCGAGAAGGAGTGTCTCGCCATGGTATGGGCTTTGCAGACTCTACGACCATATCTTATGGGTGTGCACTTTACCGTCAATACGGATCATTCCGCCTTGCGTTGGTTAATGTCAGTCACGGAGCCTTCCGGACGCTTAATGCGTTGGCGTCTTCGGCTTGCCGAGTTTGACTACGAGGTCACCTATAAGAAGGGTTGTTTAAACGCGCAAGCGGATGCTCTTTCACGTCTAGGAACTGAAGGTGAAGCTTTACCCGTCGATGACGAGGATGAAGATATCCCCTGTTTCCTCATGGAGGAGGGTGATGAAGACTACGACATCGTGTCGGACGACATCTGTGATGATTTGCTCGTCGCAGACGGTGAAGACCCGGAATCCGGTACATTCGTCCCCATTACTCCAGAAGAGCTGGTGCGGGAACAGCAATCTGACCCGTTCTGTACGAGGATACGCTCCCAAATTAATGGTGGTGCTAACATCCCGTTCGGGGTCAACACACAAGGTTACCTCGTCAGAGTGGTTCGTTCTACCCCACAGATTGTGGTTCCTCACTCCTTACAAACAAGGGTATTGCATCTCTCGCATCACTCGCGGATGGCTTCCCATCCGGGTGCTAAGCGGTTATACACGACACTGCGTCGGGATTTCTACTGGCCCGCGTTAGCGTTGGACTGCTACACCACCGTGAAGGCGTGTACACATTGTGCTCGAGAGCGAGTTAAACAGCGTCGCCATGCGAAGAAACTAACACTTTTCCCCGCAAGGGCGCCGTTGGAGTTTATTGCCATCGATATACTCGGTGAGTTCTTGCGTACTTCCCGAGGAAATCGGTTCTTACTCGTTATTACGGATAGATTCAGTAAGCTAGTCCGGACAGTTCCGTTGAAGTCGATTACAGCACGCAGTGTTGCGGAGGCATTCGTTCGCCATTGGGTTATGGTCTACGGTCCCCCGGTCAATCTCCTCTCAGATAATGGTCCGCAGTTTACTGCACGTTTCTTCCAGGATGTCTGTCGGATACTCGACGTGAAGAATCTCTTCACGACGACGTATCATCCCCAATGCAATGGGCAAGTCGAACGGTTTAACCGGACGATGCTCTCCGCGTTGCGGGCTTATACTGTTGAACACCCGAAAACTTGGGATCTCTACACGGATACCGTGACGTATGCGTATAATACGCAAGTTCACAGAGTAACTGGTTTATCGCCCTTTGAGCTCGTGCTCTCACGGACACCACCGCCAGTTGCGGTTGAACCATCAGCAAAGCTGGATACGTCACCGTCAATACGGGATCACTACTTGCAATGGAAGCAGTGGTTATCCGCAATGGTACCTGTCGCCAGGTCGTCAATGGCGAAAGCACAACACGCTTACAAGCGGAACTTTGATGCCCGGGTACGGAGACCACTACCGCCACTGAAAGTGGGAAACCTCGCCTTTGTCAGGAAGGAGTACTACAACCCTGAAAAGGAGCGGCGCCACAAGCTTTCACCCATCGCTGATGGTCCATACCGCGTTATTAGCGTGAATACGGACACAGTCGTACTGGAAGTTGGCGACGCTCATGAGCGTTTCTCCCGCGATCGCGTTGTGCAGGGCCCAACCGTGCACACGGAAATAGTTTCAGATTCACAGCAGGAAGCTGGACAGACACAGAACCGAGAATTCTCGTCGCAGAACACTACACCTACTGTGGGGCTTCGCAACCCTGCAAGGGGTCTCGCAGAGGTACCGATTATATCGTCCCAAGCCGAGATATCGGAACATACACCGCTGGTGAAATCGCGTTTCACAGCGTCTGTTACACCGTCAACTGACGTGATGACTGCTCCCCGTAACGCTCCACCTAAGGAGGGGGAGGGGAATTCACGCGTTGTCGCGGAGAGTGAGTCACCGGTGTCGCTACCGTCGCAGCACCGTGATTCACGGGAAAGTAATGAAGCAGAGGCAGAGTCGCCTCAGGACACCGTCGAAGACGTAGTTGCTACGGACACCACTGTCAGTGGGAAGGATCACCCGCTGTCGCGTGTTGAAGTCGCGAAGGACGCGCCGCAGTCGGCCGCTGTCGCGCAGAACTCTGCGGAGGATACACAACCTTCCACGAAGGATCGCGACCTTTCTGAAGGATACCGCACGCAACGAACGGACTCGAGGTTGTCCCAGGATACTGGTATCGCTCATCCGCTGGGGGAATCGTCGCCAGAACACGCGCCCATCGCCTCGTCGGCGCAGGACGCGGAGCATGCTCTCGTTCGCGACGTTACCACGGCAAGGCCGGAAGTTGATCAAGAACACTCGACTTCTCGGCAGAGTGAGGCTACAGCGAAGCTGGATACCGTATCACGGAGTATTCCGGACGCGCAGTCGCCGCAAACCGTCGCTGACGACCGCCACATACCGCCTTCGCGGGCGCGCTGTAGGGTAGTCACGGAGATCCCGGTACCTTAGACACTGCAGAGCAGGAAGAAGAGAAGACGCTCGCTGAAGCGAAGATCACACACCCCGGCTCGGGTAATGGTAGTGTACCGTTGCACCCAGCCGTGGGGAAGTCGCAAGTCGCACGTCATGACGTTTCGCTAAGTCATGACGGCGCACCGCTCTTTGGAGATACGGATTACAGCCCTGATTTAGGGAAAACGCACACTGCAGCTGCAGGAGCGCTTGCGCACCACAAATCTTGGGGCGCGCAGCGCGCCCCACACAATGGGCCAGTCACAGCTCGTGGCAGTGCCACCACCGCGAACCGTCGCGTGTCTTCACGTGAACCGGCACGTGCCGTGGTGAACAATCCGCCTCCGCGTCCGCCTTCACCGTCAAGACGGGAACTATCGCGTGAACTAGCCGTTCGCGGACCCGCCGAAGCGGCGAAGCTGCTTGAAGAAGCCCGGAAACGGGAAACGAACACTCAGCAGAGGGCAAATCCACCGCCGAAGGCGTCAGGAGAAACTCACAGCACCGCTGGTCACGAAGTTACGGCACCGCCGCAGCGCGCTGACGACCCTTCGCAGGAAGAGCTCGAGCGGGGCGTATACTCGAAAGAGTTCGTCGTAGACCACATCGTGGGACACAGTTGGAATCCGAAGGGGTATGTTCAGTACCAGGTACGCTGGTATGGCTATCCGCCGTCGCGGGATTCGGACGAACCCGTGGAGCACTTACCCCGATCGAAGATCGTGCAGTACCATCGTCGAACTAACACGGCGTTGCCGGCTAACCTACATCAAGCGATGGTCGGATAACACACGTCGTTGGAGACGGAGGCTATCGCGTACCGCGCACGAACGGTTCTACGAACGACAACACTCAATCGAGGAACACTGCGACAACCTCCAGAGGAGTACTGTACCGCTACTCGCGTGGTGAGGAGACACTCTAGGGAGAAGAGAGTTGGAGTTCAAGATCAG
>VCMS01000449.1:0-29584 GCA_022539475.1 Gracilaria domingensis | reverse complement strand
CTTTAGGCGGTAATGTTCTTACGTCATTCACAGGACTCTCCCAAAACCACACTAAACGTCTGTGTTCTGCAAAGTGGAATATAGTCTGTTCGCTTTGGAAACTAAGCTAGTTTTGGGGCTATTTGGGGCGCGCAAGGGGTAGCAGAGGCTGGCACTCAAAAAATTAAGAAATTTTGGAATATTAAATTCCATTTCGCGCAGTTTAGTTCTTGGGTCCCCTAGTTTTTGTAGAGGTTCTACTTCGCCGCACCACCCCATTCACTCTTTTCCGCGACCCTCTCTCAAAACTGCACTCGTGCTAGTTTGCGTTTCCATTTTCTCCCATGTTGCAATGCCAATCGCAACTCATCCCACCTCAATCATCCCATCACTTCTTCCCAGTCCACACCACCCCCGCTATTTACCCATTTCTCGCCCATACGCGTTCGCATCCTCTCTTTCCGTCTCCGCAAACGTCTTTTTGTAGAAGTCCGGTGGACAGCTCTGCCCCTTCTCGTATACCCGCCTCGCCCCAAAACGGCTTCAAATCCCTCCCATCCTTCTCTCCTCCTGTCCCCTCAGAATCCCCTTCGCAGTCCGCGCTACCTCCGCCGCACTCCTAAACCCAGTCACCACCGGAGCTCCCACTCCCTCCCGCGGCACCTCCTCCACCACCTTCTTCATCTCCTTACGCCTCTTCTTCAGACGGCTCTTTCCATCCCCAACCCCACCACCCTTTGTCTTCGGTGTCACAGGAGACCCCTTCTGCACCGCCACCATTCCCACACTTCCCTTCTCCGTCTTTCCCTCCACACCTCCTTTCAGCGTCTCCTCTTCCACCAATCTTTGCCTCTTGCCCAGCTCCTTCACCTCCTTCTCCAGCACGTCCAACCTCTCGTTCAGAACCCTATTCTCCTCCCGCAACTCTCCAACCTCCCTTCCCGCACACTCCACTATCCCATACACATGATTTCTCATCTCCACTCCCAATACCGACAACGAATTCCGTAGGCTCGTAATCGCCTCAACCGAAACACCACTACCACCCCCACGCAGCACCACACCGCCCATTTCCGTTACAATCTCCACAATTCCATCGTCCAGTTGCTCCTTCATACCAAACCCAACATCCCACCCTTGCCTTCATCTCCACAAGAAACCGCATCTCCCTGTCACTCTCTCCGCCCCCACTCTCTATCTGGTCTCCAACCTCTAACTGACTCAGATGCACCGCACCCCTTCTCTCCATTGCGACCCCCTCCACCTCCAATTCTACACCCTTCTCCACCTCATCACCATCCCCTCTCCTCGCCTCACACTTCTTTCCTTCATCGGCCACTTCCTTCTTCTGCGACATCCGACCAGCCGCCGTAATCACGTCCTCTTCCTGCTTTGGTGACGGCGTCGGCGGTACCTCCTTCCCTCCAACAGTGCCAACAGCTCCTCATCCTTCACGTATCCGTTCGACATCTTCAGAAGAAGAAGTAGTAGTTGGATCGAAGTTTCCGCTGCGATACAGTGCAATCGAGCTAAACTGTGCTGTCCACCCCCACTGTCCAACCACACGGGCTATATCCAGCACCATGATTGTCCCTGTTTCCCTCATCCCATTTCCCGCCAAAACATCTACTGTACACCCCCGCACCTTCCACTATTTAAGCGCCACCTCTCTGTCTCCTCTTTCGCGCTCACATAATCCCCACCCACCTCGCCTCGACCGGCGATATTTTTCTCTTCCACCATAACCCCACTCGATGGTTATAGCAAAACAGGAAGATATTGCCTGTGGAGGCAAGCTAGGGACTAGTGATTGTACTTAGAGTTGCTCACCCTCTGTCTCGACTGGTGGCATGTTCTTCTTCCGTCACATCCTTTGTGGGTTGTGACAAAAAAAGAATATGTCACCACTCGACACCGGATGGGTAACAATGGTAGCACGTAGAGTAGTTCATCCTCCCTTTCAGCGTCCACTGGGGATATATTGATGTTCTCTCACATCCTTTCCCGGTTGTGATACAAGAGAAATACATCTCCAATGGAGACAGAGAATTTAGTTGTGATAACACGTACTACGAACAAAATTAGCAAGAAGGCCACATCGGAGTATCCTCGGGATCGCGCCCTTGCCTCGTCTCTCGCTGCTGGGTTGTGTCGGATGGCGCCCGATACGACCCAGCAGCACGCAAGCTCTATACGGCCCTTCGCATACATGGGGCGCCGTGAAACAGACGACGACGCAGGAGATGACAGCAAGAACTGGAAAGACGCCTGGAATAAAGGTGCGCCAAGTACTCAGGCCGGGCTTCGTTTGTACGCAAAGGCGATTGGTGAAATATGTGAGCAACGGCTATCTACTTCTGCTCAGTACCGCGTGAAAAGGAACGCCGCAGCCACGCTAGGGGACCTCGCGAACGCTTCAAATGACATTGTCGATGTACAGTACATGTCGCGAAGCGCAAAAACGTTGTTAGCGGTGCTTCCAGGTCATATTTGGAAAGGACAGTATGTTGCAATTGAGGCCATTGGGTCTTTGGCAGATTTCTGTTCAAGCGCATCTTTGTGGGAGTCGTGCGGAGGGAGCGTAGCTGTTGTGCAGCCCCTGCTGTCCGAATCTGATCGAGGGAAGAAGGATTATCGAATTGCAGCAATTGATGCGGCGAGGAAGGTGCTGGTTAACACCCGAGAAACCGTTTGCATGTACGAGAAAGTCAGGGACCACTTGTCAGAGCTCGTGTCTCCAAATTCGTCGGATGTAAACGCTAGCGTACCAAATGTGTCACAGATGGTGTGGGAAACTGGTCTGATGCAGATGCTGTTGATGCTTGGAACAAAGCGCGAAAGTCGCAAAAGCTATTGTGCAAAGCAGCGATTCAGTGCCTGCAATCTTCAATCACAGGGGTGGCGGGCGTTGAGAAGCTAGAAGAACAGGTACTTAATTTGCTGTGTGTGTTTGAAGAACTGATGCAGAACGATTGGGACATTCGACTAACTGTACTTCAAGCCATTGAGAAGTTGTCCGAACGTTTATCCAAACATGAACTGCAATTTAGAAACTCCCTGGAGCGCACTGAGACATTGATTAAACGATTAGTAAACCTCAGCAAAAACGGCATTCACGAACCCAAGTATAAAGTGCTAAGAAATAGTGGGTTAACAATTCTTGATCACTTGGTCAACGTTTCCAAGGATTCTACGGCAATGAAGGATGTGATTTTAGAAGACACGCTAATTGCGATCCAGAGGTCTCGGAACGAAGATTCCGAGCCTGGGGTACGATCCGTTGCAATTAAACTATGCACGGCGTTTGGCATTTCGTGTTCATAGTTTAGGCTGGGGCTTTTGAGGTTGAAAAGTAGAGCTTAGGCAGTTAGGCAAAGAGGTTCAGCTAATCTGTGTGTTTACGTATCTACCTGGTGACCGTCCAACGACTATGAATAACTCAATCGCGCGCCACTCACTTGGAAGCGCGGTCCCTTTTAGCTCATTCTAGGTAATCCAAGTAAGCTTTGAACGCAACTGAAGCTAGTTGTAATCGCCTTTACATGCGTGCGGTGTACGCGTCGGTAGTTACTCGTTGGGGGATGCTGTGCTTGAGACCTTGGGTGAGCACCAGACGCATGTGTTCCATCTGTTCATGCCGAATGAAAGCGCGTTAACTCTGCATCATCACCCGGGGGGCATGTGTATAAAAGAAGAACAGAAAGCTAATGGTCTGAACTCGGAACCGGCGACCACATTCTGATGACGACGATAGAGTGCATCAGTGACGGCTTTTCAGGATAATCTTCTTTCCCTCGACGTGCCAATGATGTCGCCCAAAGGCTGGCAGTAAGATTTTCTCGTGGTGTTAGACCATTCGATGCACTTTCCGCACGGCCAACGACATCTTATTGACATGGTATACGCCAACTCTCAAAAGCGCTTGAATGAGTACGAACATGATAAGGGTACCACTTCCGCCAGGAGACTGCTCGGTGATGCTCTCGTGATGATCCACCAACTCCTCGTTCAGATCATCATGCGAATCAGAAATGTTATGCGTCTTCTACTTAAGCGCACGCCGCGAGTTATGAAGGCCTTGCAACTGGCTAGAAAACCTGCCCGAAGCATACGACAAGTCGCCTGCAGTAGCCTTAAGAGGTTTCAAAACGGCCACCAACTGCCACATGTCGCCCTTTTGTTTCTCCATCTCGCGAATGAGTTGCGCAATGATTTGGCGCACACCCTCCAAGCTTTCTTTCTTGCGCATTCTCGTCGCCGAGGCCCTTGAAAATGGACGTCATAGAGTTGTACACCTCGTACACCTGCAGGTCCGAAGAGCCTGAGATCGACGAGGTGGCGTCCTCTCTGCGGTGCATGCGCGCGGCAGGGTTCAGATCGGTGCGATGCGGAGGCGGAGCAGGGGCGGTGCTGTAAGTGCTACACCACTGGAGCTACCATTGAAAGCCGGCGGCACGTAGCCGCGCGAATTATCGCTCTGCTGCTGTTGTTGATGCTGTTTCCGCTGCTGTTGCTGTCACAGACCACGGTGGTCGGTACGAACTAGTAGTTCCGGAAGCAGAACCGGCGCCATACTGCTGCGAATAGTAGTCGGATCGATAAGTGTGGGCAACCTGAGCGGATTCATGAATGAAGACGGCGTCGTGGACCTCATGATTGGCAAAGAAAGGGCCGGTCTCAGCAGGGAGTGCGAGGTAGCCACCACCAGAGAATGGCAGCTGCACACCCCAAACCTTGAAGCACGTATGCCAGCGTTATGGGGCGCGTGGGTTCAAAGCGACGCCCACGTGAAGATTGCCACCGAGCAGCTGGACGTACAGGCGAATCGGGTGGTTCATCTCAAGCGAGCAGCCCTCGAAAAGCTCGGTATCCGCGCCATCGGTGTCAGGCTTCCATTGCTTTGTTCCGTCCGACACATAAACGTACATTTCGCGTTCGAGAGTTGGAAAAGGTGTCGATAATGATGCCAAGCCCCACAAATGTATGCGCAATACCCATGGCATAGCCTAACCTCGGGCAGTCCCACAAAAAGAAGAAGTCCATACAATTGGCAGGGTCATGCGAATCGCGCACGGTATCCAACTCCACGTCGAAGTAGCCGTTGAAGTTTTGCGTATCGGTGGCAATGTCGTTGTAGAACAGCGCTTAATTTGACTGGCTCGCCGACATGAGGAGGACCACGTCGCGGCCGGTGCGGCTGCGCGTGATCATGGTCGTGCCCAGCTGAAACCCGTCGGAGACGGGGTCACCGGCGGCGATGGGCCTCGTTCGGGTGCCGAAAGGAGAGGTCCGGGCCTCCCGCGCCCAGGTAGAGAAACTAGAATAGCTGCGGGTTTTGCTGCTGTCACTACAGCAGCGACGGCAACGCGAGGGCTCTGGTAGCCAGCAGTAGCAGCACGCAAATCGGCGCGAGACGCGGCGTCGACGACGACTCACGGCGGGATGGCGGCGACGGTGAACGAGTGGCGCGCGCTAAAGTTCGGGAGGCTGGAAGCGAGGTCCGTGAGCGAACGGAGGGCGTGGTTTACGGGCGGTATGGCAGGGTGCCAGGGATGACGGGCAACGGCAGCGATCCCCACGCGTAAGTGCACGCGGGGGTGGAGCGCGAAGGAGCCTAGCGCAATTGTACTGCACGTACAGCGCGTATAAAATGACTGAAGCGCGCAACATGCGCACATTGGAAGGCGTCGCGCGCCACGTCACATCGACGACGCACAGCTCTGCGGCGCGAGACAGCCGCGCGCGGAGTGCACCGCGCACGGGAATGCGCGCCCTCGCGCGCGTCAGCGAGGCGCTTCAGCTCGAACAGCATGCGCTACATTTTGGCTGGCGTTGCGTGCAGTGTGTTTTTTAGGAGGCAAACGGCACTGACCGTCTTCGCGCGCACCTTCCTCTCATGTCTTCGACGCCCCGCTGGCGCCATCCCGACCACCGCTCCGGCACGCGCCGCGCCTAGCCGCCGCCCCACCGGCTAAACTTTCCAGGTATTCCGGCGGGGGCATCCGCCCGTCGTCGATCTCTCTGAGCCTCACACGCCACCGCCACGCCGCCGATACGCCGAAATCGCCTTCCAAGACCCTGGCGCACCCGCACCCAGCCCATCTGTGTCTACGCCTTTGTCAGGTCGCCCTGATTGATGTGCTGTTGCGCTTCGCTGTACTGTTTTCGTCAGCGCCTACGGCGGAGAGTCCTGCACATGTGTGGTTCGCGCAGCTTTTGGGCTTGCGTCCGCGCCATTCGATTCGGTCAGATCGATGTGTTTGGGGCGTTATGTGTGGATGCGGCTTGATGTGAAGCGTTTGCCAACGGACGCGCAGCAAGGCGTGGTCGTTGCTGGCCGTCTTCGATTCAACCTTTCTCATGTCTGTTTCTTTCACGTCGCGAAGAGAGTTTTCGTGGCGCTGGACTAGTCTTATCGGACCAATGTTGTCTTCTTCTACGCGTCGATCGTTATCACTTGCATGCGAGACTGGTCCGCATTGGATGGAACCGTGAGGCACTTGAACGCATTTCTCGAGGAGATTGGCATCTCCGCACTCATGCCAGCACTTTGTTACCCAGCAAGACCGTTCAGCGCTTTCGGAGTTCACCCGGTTTTGTGAACGTTCAACGTCGATCAAATCTTCTGCGTGATCGTCCGCGGTTCCACTCGATACAGGTCAAGGCGCGAGGATCGATCTATTTTGTGTTACCAACGCGTTCGACTGTGTCGGTGCCGGAATCATCTACTGGTTCTATGCGCGTCAGGGCCATTGATCTGGGTGGTATGCTTCACAAATTTCCACTGCGTGGCACTGCCGCTCGGTTCGAAGATGCTCTGAAATGTCATTGGCATCACCATCGCATGGGCAGCACCGTTTTTCATCTTGATCGCGCTGTATTTGAGAAGAGTGGTGTGCGACACACGGTCTGGGCTAGGGGTTCGGCATAGAGTCGGTCGGGTGAGCATGCTATTCTATCGGCGTTTGTACGATGTTACCGGCACAAGCGCCGTCACGCTGGACCTTGCTGCGGCTGTTACGGCGGGCTCTTCCAGTACCACTGGGATTAGTAAGACGGGGGGTCGGCGCTTTGGGCTCCGCTGCCGGGATGGCGATGGGAGACAGCTGCTGACGATAGATAAACTTTTTCGGCGGCGAGGCTGCGAATCTTGCGGACAACGTACGACTTGCGTATCCCGAAAAGTTTGGAGCAGAAGAGAGCGAAGAGTTGTATGCGGCGAAAAGAACATTTGAGTGTTTACGAGGGTAGGAGACGTCCACTAAGATATTCGCGAACAACGAGAGTCGAACGTTGGGGAAGAGCGCGCTCCGTCTTCTGATAAAGTTTATCACAACTGGTTTCTCAAGTTGTTGCCCAGTTGATGAGCACGGCGAGAGTATTGAGCTCCAGCTGTACAAATTGAAGCCCTGTGCCCAACATGATTACGGGTGCTGGCGATGCCTCTCAGAGATCATCATTTGCGCCGGCGCCCGTGCCAACACATCCTACCAATCTAGATTGACGAACACGTTCTGATCATAGCGAGAGCAGCGTCGTTCTTTATTCATCAACATGAGTGCCAGGAAAGCGATCCCGTTTGCATTCAAGATCAAGGCTGCGTGAGGGAAGCTCTCTCGGAGAACCATGGATGAAAACTAATGGCGCAGACACCTCGTACAAAACTCTGGCACCTTTCCTGCGTATAGATCACTCACATGTTTGAATGCCGCCGCGCCGACTCCAGTCGTCAGCCGGCTTCCAGCTGGCACGGAAGGCTCGAAGTGCACCCCCGAAGTTAGTCTTGAGAATCCGCAGCTATCGCTCGCAGCTTTGAGACTCTCGAACGATAGAGTTATATTGCTCGTGATCGGGCTCAAGGCCACCCCTTGCGGTAGATTCAGCTCGAACTTGGGAATAGATCCACCCTCATTGATGTCAGGAGAGCTCAACGCCATCTGAAGGTGTTCCAGCGAAGCCGTGCAAATTGCTGCTGACCCAGACGGATATTCCGAATGCGGTTGCGTTCTAAGAACCGGTTCCCACTCCTCAGCTGAGACAACACCAACGCCTTTTCCGACCCCTTTGAAAGCCGTCACTTTCCTTCCCTTCAGAAGTCTTCGAATCAAAGTCTGTGGCGAACATAGTCATGGCGTCTTTTCTCTTTCCAAGCGAGGAGAACTGCGTCGTGCTGAGCCATCATCTCTCCAAGGAACAACCTGGAAAGCGCTACAGGCGTCAAATTCAATTGCCTTCCATAGAAAGGAATGAAGGAACCCAAGGAGAAGAACTTATTCTCCCACCAATAGGCCAGTGCAAGTTGTTCCTCTGTAACGGATCTCGACAAAGAAAACAGATCCGCGATGAACTTGTTCACTTTTCGGAGATCCCTTTGGCCAATCTTCTTCTTCCGATTGGGGGTGTCGTAAACAGGTGGAACTCTGCGGGATTCGAACTCCCGTTCTCCAATCACAAGCGGTTTTCCGAGTGCTCCGAGGTGAGGCGCAACGTGCACCTGTGTGGCAAACCTGCCACGGAAGTCAGACTGCTGAGTCAGTGGTTGCCATCGAAGTGGTTTGAATAGCTTACTAGGAGACAAGTTTGCTGGATTTTGCGGCTCGTAACCAGTGGCATCTTCGAACGGTGCGAGGTAATCATTCCTTGACAGATCTCCCAAAGAGTTCCAACCATCTTCGGTAAAGTATTCTACCAGGTCCTTCGATACGACGTTTGCCCAGCCCACTTCAGTATCAGTGTCGGTCGAGTTGTCGAATGGGTTAATGTCAAAACGCTGGAGAAAGGCGGCGTATGGGGGAATCTCCTGAGAGAACTCTGGCTCGATCAAACGGGAAAAGATTTGACGTTCGATGATAGCCAGAGAAAGCGGTGATGAGCAGAAGCGAGAAGGTATGGAGTGGCGAATACCCAGGAACGATAAGGCGAAGGGATGAAAAGCCGATGTATATTCATGAATGGCGACAACGAATAACAGTGCGTATCGAACAGCGATCGGTGTTTCCATGCGCAAGATTTCATTCGGGAATAGGACAGTGACAAGCTCATTGAAGATTGTCAAGGGAATGGTGAGCTCCTCAGCAATCTGTTCGGGTGGTAGATTGCTCTGCGATCTGGCCGCGGACAGAAGTACAAGGAATACGAAGAATGAGATGAAAAGTTGCTTCATCTTTGCGTAGTTTGGCGGTGGCGAACGAGTCGACTTTGAGGTAGGGATTCGAATCAGTGCAGCCGAGATCTAAGTAGGCACGAGTCGTGATTTCCGGGAGCGCATCGGAGTAGATGAGATTATCATTGCTTACCAACTGAGTCCTGTGCAGGTTTGACTGAAGAGGATCAGCTGGGAACACATCCATGAGAGCGAATCAAAAGCGTTGGTTTCCTGTCAGATTCAGTATCTGCAGGGTTTATGACGGCTTGAGGTCTCTACAGGACACATCGATCCCGCCTCACGTAAGGAATATGGAACACAGATTGGTCTAGCAGAACAAGGTGGCTTGATATGTTATATCAGAGCTGCTTCACCCCTATCGGAGCGAAGCAATCGACCAAACGCCATGGCACCCTACCTCACCCAAGGGGTTCATGCAGGATGGAAACCACAAACAAGCGGCATGGCAGGGACAAGCTTGGAAGAACATAATGGCATTTTCGGAGGGCAAAACGCTTGTCACAAGCGTTTACCTCTGTGGCTGGCGATTGAAATCGCCGCCGTCTTGAGCAGCACAGCGGCCAACGCGGCGCTCGCATGCGTAGCCGATCGCTAAAGACACGGGAGTAAATCAATTCCTTCGTTCGTTCACCTGCGTAAATGGCACCCGAGGGAACCAATCCACTTCAGCGGCATGACATCCTCCCGTTGGTTGAATCTCTCCGCAAGTCTCGTGACAAACGAGACCGCCATGCAGGAAGATCCTACACGGTTGCGTTCGGCCTGCCAGACGCAGTCGTCGCTGCCAAATGCCTTCACAGTTGGAGGAGCTGCTGCTCGAGGAGAAAGCCATTTTTGTCGGCCTCGCACGCGGCACGAAGCCGTGGCTTGAGCATCACGCGCTGGCGACTGTCGTCCATCTTGTGCATGTTCTCGTGGCGAGCGCCTGCGACGCGTGCAGTGCGGGAAGCGGGAGCGGTGCGCGGGTGTAGGGCGTGGATTCGGTTTGCGGAAGGTACCGACGGTACCAACGGTACCAACGGTGCCGACTATAGCTCAAGTGCCGGCGATGCCACAGGCTGATTGGGGCTGATGAGTCGCTGCGCGACAGCGTCGTCTCGAAGGAAGACTGCCGCATGAGTCTGTGGACGCTACCAGAATGAGGCGAAAACGTGCCCGCGGGTGGGGGGGGTCGGTCGTGTTAGGGTAGGTACCCTAACACGACCGGACCCCCCCGCCCGCGGGCATAAAATCGTACATTTTTCAAAAAATCGGCCAAAACGTGCCCGCGGGCGGGGGGTCCGGTCGTGTTAGGGTACCTACCCTAACACGACCGACCCCCCCCGCCCGCAGGCATAAAAAAGCACATTTTTTAGAAAACCGGCCAAAACGTGCCCGCGGACGGGGGGGTCCGGTTGTGTTAGGGTAGCCACCCTAACACAACCGACCCCCCCCCACGCCCACGCGCACGTTCTGGCCACATTTTGGCACCATGCAGAGACCTCCCAAAACACCTTCCTCCACACTTCCCGCACTCATTACGGTGCACCTGCCCGCCAACACGTGAACGCTGCTGGCCACGTGGATTGGCGGAGGTAAAAGAGCTGTATATACAACGCCGGCTGTACATCAATAAGAGTATATCTCGAGTATTATAAGCTCTTAAAAAGCACAATTCGAAAGCGCAGTGATTACTGGCATAAGTCTAAATCCACTACAACCACCTGTTCACAGACAAATTTTTAAACCGTTTTGCAGCGTTTCCAAACCTCCCAAAACACAGTTTGATGCATTACTCACAGTTTTTTTGTTGCAAGCACAATATACATTCATTAGACAAGACTCAACTAGTTTTCGTATCCAAATGATGCTCATCTAGTTAAAAAACCTCACGACCATGTGTTTGCTACAAGTTGTGTACTTATTGACAAACTACACTATTTACACTGCTCAGAGCAGCACGGTGACGAACTACGAAAGCGCCTCAACACTCTCACGCACAAAAGTGGTAATGCGCCGGAATGAGCTGCAGATAAACAGAGTGATGACAGTAGGTAGCTACTTAAAATACTCGCCACCCTTGTTTTCGGTGAAGATACAAATTCACCGATGATGTAGATGAGGTAATATCGTCTAGCATGAGCCCATCGGCTCTGGCTTTTTACGCTAATATCGAAATTTAATTGGTTCGTTCTGACGGGCTGGTAAACAGCACAGAAGGCCTTCAACGATCATAGAATCCCTGAATTATAGTGGTAGTGGATTTCTCTGCGGAACACTAAAAAGAACCAAATGGAGTTTTGATCAGCTAACTACTACATGATCCTCACAGGTTTAGAGAACGGGGGCTGTAGCAGCTCCTATATGCTAAATTCATTCAGTATAAAAATCTATGGAAGAAAAACGCAACAAGAGTGGTAGTTGAAAGCAAAACATATGGTAGTTATGAAAACCCTTCAGCCCGGCATGCTTGGGCTTGTAGCACATGACAATAGTTCCAATATTGAACTCCTATCGCTTCGCCTCTCGGTAACAAGGCCTGTCAGCAACAATACAAGAGAAGATATAAATCGACGTGTTGTGGAGATACCGTAAAATGCTGCCAAAGGTGTTAGTTCTTCTTCTGTTAAGAGCCGTTATAAAACTTCAGAGTTCCACTTCCAGAGCTATGAATTGCTGCCGACTACGTTGTCGAGCAGCATTTGGAGGCTTCAATCTGCCACCGAAGAGACGAAATAGAGCTTTCATTACATCATGGCCCACTAATGCACCTATAATTATTCCAAGCAACGTCCGAGTACTGAGAGAAAATTTTTCTGATTGGGGCCGTGTCCTGCGCTCCCCATCAGATTTCAAAGAATTCCATCATGAAAGGAAAAATATGTCAATGTCTTTGTATGCTTTGGCCTCCATCATTCAAAGGAGATCTGCCTTGGTGAAGGTTCCATTCAGTAACCTGCCTTTCTTCGTCGTGGACAAATCTATAGGCAAACTTCTGACAGAAAAGTTGCATTGCATGGAAGATAGATTTGCGTTTGTAAAGTTCTGGATTTGAGTACGTATCGTTCGAAATGAACGTGACGCGGATCATCCGCTCTAAGCACTGCAATAGAAACATGATGATTCTATTGCAGTGCTTAGGGTCTCTGACTACAGTCTCTCGATTTCTGGAATATTAATCAGTTTCAATATGCCGAGATGCAAGTTGCGTAACTGTTCGAAGCGAGCTCTCCTTGTTTCGAACAGACTGCATAGAAATAACCCCTGGATGAATCTTACGGTCAAGGCGGTTTTGATGGACGAGAGAATGAGAGATATGGAATTGGAACGCATGAAAATATCCGACTTGGATCTCGTCTCCCTTGTACGACGTAAGTTTCTTTCTCCTTCGCCTTTCTTTGCATATTCGAGAATAACTGAGTATGTCTTTCTGACGCTTTTAGTGTGGTTTTGGGAGAGTCCAGTGAATGACGTAAGAACATTACCGCCTAAAGATGAGGAAGGGAGTTTGCATCTATGACAAGGGCTTTCCGTTTGGCTCCTATGAAGAGTAGACAGAATGTCCTTAGCCTCAGAATATCCGCACAAAGACTTGCAGAGGATAGCACACTCGATATACTGCGTCTTCGCCGATGAACTGAAAACCTTTCTGCATTAGATGTATAATTTGCTACAGGACTTGACGAAGAGATTCTTGAAGGATGTCCATCCTGGAATCGCGTAGAGACTTGCTAGAAACGAATGGCATTGCGTCTGCTTCAGATGCGAAAACCTGTACCAGTGTTGTAAGAAAGTATGCCACTACTGTGAGGTCATCACGGATGCGCTTACGGCGTAGCTCGTCGGAGAAGTTGAGAAATATGAGGTGAAGAGTACAGGCGGTAACCGATGTTTGCTTTAGAGTTGTTGAAGACTTATCGGTGTATACATGCAGAATACCTACGAAAGATTCACTGTAACTTATTTCTTGGGAGTACCACACTATTCTACTATCCAAAGAGCCCATGACCATTTCCTTAAGTTTTGAGGTGGCGTTTCTTGCGAGAGAGCCGGACATGGGGTGAGATATTTTCGTGGAGTGGGTCTGAGGTATAGGGTGGAAGAATGTGTTTTCGTTGTTAGCCAACTGGAGCTGTTTCACAAGTGTCTGAACGGGGTCTCTCGTGTAGAGGGTGGCGCTGAACTTACATCCTTCTGGCGAGACAGTTCTGCGATTGAAACCGTCCTTTGAGGCGTATCGTTCGAAAATGGCGTTCTTCAGTTCTGTACAGCGCTTGGAACTTGTTATGGTCTCGTTGAATCGCTTTTGCGAGAATCGCGGGTCCCGAAGTAGCCCAATTAGCTCGTCCGCCTCACGATGACCAAGGTTGGAAGCTACTGAAGCCAGACAAACCGTGAGATAATCCATATGCAAATCACCAAGGGCCTCCTCAGAAGGCACTGGGCGGGAACTGCTTCCGTGTTCTCGCTCTAATGACGCGGGAGCCGGGGAAGGAGAAACACAATGCGAAGTGTCCGGAATAGGAGGCGCGCACGGAGTGGGGTCGAAGATGTCCTCGGACACTGGAGGATCGGGAAGGCGACAAGGGGCAGTGACCGTTTCGGAAGATGCGGGCGCGGGTGCGGAAAGCTTGTGACGCTTGCTTCTCCGAATGGGCCGGCTATTGTCGTCTTCCAGCGCTGCTTTCAGACGAAACGGGCAATGGTTGACATGCTGTTGAAGAGATAAGACTCCTCGGCGAGTAACGAAGGGGCACCCATGCTTCTTATGTGTACAGTAGTAGACCATGGGAAGAAGAAATGAACGAGAAACGACGACAAAGACTGCAAGGGAAGGGCGTCCGAAGGGAGAAGGAGGTCGAGCGACAGTCAATATCGACGTCTTGCTCAGAACGGAGGATATATTTTGAGTTTTAATCACGTGCTTTCGTTCAAAAAGGAACGTAGGTACACGTCGACCTCAACACAAGGGTGTACTTCTCGTATTATCTACCACTGGTTATAAACCTGTGGTTTCCCAACGTTGTACGCTGTACACTTGTCCAATCTCGCACAGAAAAATAAATCTCTTCCCTCCGCCGCCGCCCCCGCCCGTCCGACGTCCGACCTTTTGTTACCGTCGTGATCCGTGCCATCCTGGCGTTCTACTCCGCTCCGTCGTACGTTTTTCCGCCCTCGCACTCGCTACGAAGTGCGAGGGCGGAAAAAAGTACGACGGATTACGAAGTAGCGTGCTGAGAATGGAATCCATTAAGCGGACATGAAGCGTACCTCATTCTCTTTCTCCGCCCTCGTCGGATGCCTCCATAAAGCGGACAGCATCCGTATCTCACGGATGTATTCCGTGCAGTCTTTTCGTACGTGCTTCCATTTCCTTCTACGTATCTTTGTTCTAAACTAACCAATCCTCACCACGTCTCTTCGCGCTCTGCGACATGTACACGGCAAGAAAACGGCTTTGGGTTACTTTTGCGAGTTACTAGGTCCCTCGACTTTTCTAGCGAAACGTTTCTGTTTTGCTCTTATCAATGGTACGTTCTATCGCATTTCAACTGTATCCAACGGAGCATTGACTAACTTATGGATACTTTCTGCTTGCGTATACAAGTAAACGACCAATTTCATTTCGTCTCTCAAGATCGATCTCTGGCTGTTCGGGATAGGCGATTCTGGTACTTGGTTGGGACATAGGCTGCTCTTTCGTTTATCGCATCTTGAGGTATGTTTGCTGCATGGGCATTCTTGGTGTCCTTGGTTGTGAGTTCTCGCTTCGACACCTTTCGCGCTTTACGATGATGGTGGGCTGGTAATCTAACCGATCCCTTTCCTTCTTCTTTTTCATTTTGCGAGTTACTAGGTCCCTCGACTTTTCTAGCGCAACGTTTCTGTTTTGTTCTTATCAATGGTACGTTCCATCGCATTTCAAATGCATTCAACGGAGAATTGACTAACTTATGGATACTTTCTGCTTGCGTATACAGGTAAATGACTTTTGATGCGGACGTAGCTCACGAGTTGCAGGTGCAGGTTCCTCAAGTAGGGAACCATGCATCTGGGCATGGTTCCCTACATGAGCAACGGAGAGGATGAGGCGCTTCGCGCCTCATCCTCTCGGAGTGCGTATTTGTTCTACCGATACAGCCGATGGTGGAGGTGCAGTCTGCGGCATCTGCCGCAGATTGCGCCTACATCCGCTCCATCATGGGGATATGGTACATGTAATATAGCGAAGTAGTGGTTAGCAAAAGCGGTCGATAGAAGAATAGATACGAATAAAACGGTATGATTTCATAATGGGCATCATCTGTACTAGCACTAGTATTCCATGCGTTGCAGGGTATCATTCCGCAGAAGGTATCGTGTAATGTGCACCTTAATGGAAACTGAACCTAGACTTCGCGAAATACAGTTCAGGTAGCCCTCGACTAAAGAACTAGCACGAGTGGAAAACCCACCAGTATTTACTGCACAGCGATTCTGGACGACCCAAGCAATTATCTGCAAATTTTGAAATAATTGATCTCGATATTTTTTCAAAAAATTTACTGGACGACCCTTGCCAATTTCTGGACGACCCTCGCCAAAAACTAGCATCTGCAAGAGACAGACGAAAGCGTCAGAAAGACATACTCAGTTATTCTCGAATATGCAAAGAAAGGCGAAGGAGAAAGAAACTTACGTCGTACAAGGGAGACGAGATCCAAGTCGGATATTTTCATGCGTTCCAATTCCATATCTCTCATTCTCTCGTCCATCAAAATCGCCTTGACCGTAAGATTCATCCAGGGGTTATTTCTATGCAGTCTGTTCGAAACAAGGAGAGCTCGCTTCGAACAGTTACGCAACTTGCATCTCGGCATATTGAAACTGATTAATATTCCAGAAATCGAGAGACTGTAGTCAGAGACCCTAAGCACTGCAATAGAATCATCATGTTTCTATTGCAGTGCTTAGAGAGGATGATCCGCGTCACGTTCATTTCGAACGATACGTACTCAAATCCAGAACTTTACAAACGCAAATCTATCTTCCATGCAATGCAACTTTTCTGTCAGAAGTTTGCCTTTAGATTTGTCCACGACGAAGAAAGGCAGGTTACTGAATGGAACCTTCACCAAGGCAGATCTCCTTTGAATGATGGAGGCCAAAGCATACAAAGACATTGACATATTTTTCCTTTCATGATGGAATTCTTTGAAATCTGATGGGGAGCGCAGGACACGGCCCCAATCAGAAAAATTTTCTCTCAGTACTCGGACGTTGCTTGGAATAATTATAGGTGCATTAGTGGGCCATGATGTAATGAAAGCTCTATTTCGTCTCTTCGGTGGCAGATTGAAGCCTCCAAATGCTGCTCGACAACGTAGTCGGCAGCAATTCATAGCTCTGGAAGTGGAACTCTGAAGTTTTATAACGGCTCTTAACAGAAGAAGAACTAACACCTTTGGCAGCATTTTACGGTATCTCCACAACACGTCGATTTATATCTTCTCTTGTATTGTTGCTGACAGGCCTTGTTACCGAGAGGCGAAGCGATAGGAGTTCAATATTGGAACTATTGTCATGTGCTACAAGCCCAAGCATGCCGGGCTGAAGGGTTTTCATAACTACCATATGTTTTGCTTTCAACTACCACTCTGGTTGCGTTTTTCTTCCATAGATTTTTATACTGAATGAATTTAGCATATAGGAGCTGCTACAGCCCCCGTTCTCTAAACCTGTGAGGATCATGTAGTAGTTAGCTGATCAAAACTCCATTTGGTTCTTTTTAGTGTTCCGCAGAGAAATCCACTACCACTATAATTCAGGGATTCTATGATCGTTGAAGGCCTTCTGTGCTGTTTACCAGCCCGTCAGAACGAACCAATTAAATTTCGATATTAGCGTAAAAAGCCAGAGCCGATGGGCTCATGCTAGACGATATTACCTCATCTACATCATCGGTGAATTTGTATCTTCACCGAAAACAAGGGTGGCGAGTATTTTAAGTAGCTACCTACTGTCATCACTCTGTTTATCTGCAGCTCATTCCGGCGCATTACCACTTTCGTGCGTGAGAGTGTTGAGGCGCTTTCGTAGTTCGTCACCGTGCTGCTCTGAGCAGTGTAAATAGTGTAGTTTGTCAATAAGTACACAACTTGTAGCAAACACATGGTCGTGAGTTTTTTTTACTAGATGAGCATCATTTGGATACGAAAACTAGTTGAGTCTTGTCTAATGAATGTATATTGTGCTTGCAACAAAAAAACTGTGAGTAATGCATCAAACTGTGTTTTGGGAGGTTTGGAAACGCTGCAAAACGGTTTAAAAATTTGTCTGTGAACAGGTGGTTGTAGTGGATTTAGACTTATGCCAGTAATCACTGCGCTCTCGAATTGTGCTTTTTAAGAGCTTATAATACTCGAGATATACTCTCATTGATGTATAGCCGGCGTTGTATATACAGCTCTTTTACCTCCCGCCAATCCACGTGGCCAGCAGCGTTCACGTGTTGGCGGGCAGGTGCACCGTAATGAGTGCGGGAAGTGTGGAGGAAGGTGTTTTGGGAGGTCTCTGCATGGTGCCAAAATATGGCCAGAACGTGCGCGTGGGCGTGGGGGGGGGGGGGTCGGTTGGGTTAGGGTGGCTACCCTAACACAACCGGACCCCCCCGTCCGCGGGCACGTTTTGGCCGGTTTTCTAAAAAATGTGCTTTTTTATGCCTGCGGGCGGGGGGGGTCGGTCGTGTCAGGGTAGGTACCCTAACACGACCGGACCCCCCCGCCCGCGGGCACGTTTTGGCCGATTTTTTGAAAAATGTACGATTTTATGCCCGCCGGCGGGGGGGTCCGGTCGTGTTAGGGTACCTACCCTAACACGACCGACCCCATCCACCCGCGGGCACGTTTTCGCCTCATTCTGGTAGCGTCCACAGACCTCCTAAAACACACACCGCACGCAACGCCAGCCAAAACGTAGCGCATGCTGTTCGAGCTGAAGCGCCTCGCTGACGCGCGCGAGGGCGCGCATTCCCGTGTGCGGCGCACTCCGCGCGCGGCTGTCTCGCGCCGCAGAGCTGTGCGTCGTCGATGTGACGTGGCGCGCGACGCCTTCCAATGTGCGCATGTTGCGCGCTTCAGTCATTTTATGCGCGCTGTACGTGCAGTACAATTGCGCTAGGCTCCTTCGCGCTCCACCCTTGCGTGCACTTCCGCGTGGGGATCGCTGCCGTTGCCCGTCATCACTGGCACCCTGCCATACCGCCCGTAAACCACGCCCTCCGTTCGCTCACGGACCTCGCTTCCTGCCTCCCGAACTTTCGCGCGCGCCACTCGTTCACCGTCGCCGCCATCCCGCCGTGAGTCGTCGTCGACGCCGCGTCTCGCGCCGATTTGCGTGCTGCTACTGCTGGCTGCCAGAGCCCTCGCGTTGCCGTCGCTGCTGTAGTGACAGCAGCAAAACCCGCAGCTATTCCAGTTTCTCTACCTGGGCGCAGGAGGCCCGGACCTCTTCTTTCGGCACCCGAACGAGGCCCATCGCCGCCGGTGACCCCGTCTCCGACGGGTTTCAGCTGGGCACGACCATGATCACGCGCAGCCGCACCGGTCGCGACGTGGTCCTCATCATGTCGGCGAGCCAGTCAAATTAAGCGCTGTTCTACAACGACATTGCCACCGATACGCAAAACTTCAACGGCTACTTCGACGTGGAGTTCGATACCGTGCGCGATTCGCATGACCCTGCCAATGGTATGGACTTCTTCTTTTTGTGGGACCGCCCGAGGTTAGGCTATGCCATGGGTATTGCGCATACATTTGTGGGGCTTGGCATCATTATCGACACCTTTTCCAACTCTCGAACGCGAAATGTGGCCCATATGTACGTTTATGTGTCGGACGGAACCAAGCAATGAAAGCCTGACACCGATGGCGCGGATACCGAGCTTTTCGAGGGCTGCTCGCTTGAGATGAACCACCCGATTCGCGTGTAAGTCCAGCTGCTCGGTGGCAATCTTCACGTGGGCGTCGCTATGAACCCACGCGCCCCACAACGCTGGCATACGTGCTTCAAGGTTTGGGGTGTGCAGCTGCCATTCTCTGGTGGTGGCTTCCTCGCACTCCCTGCTGAGACCGGCCATTTCTTTGCCAATCATGAGGTCCATGACGCCGTCTTAATTCATGAATCCGCTCAGGTTGCCCACACTTATCGATCCGACTACTATTCGCAGCAGTATGGCGCCGGTTCTGCTTCCGGAACTACGGACCGACCACCGTGGTCTGTGACAGCAACAACAGCGGAAACAGCATCAACAACAGCAGCAGAGCGATAATTCGCGCGGCTACGTGCCGCCGGCTTTCAATGGTAGCTCCAGTGGTGTAGCAATGACAGCACCGCCCCTGCTCCGCCTCCGCATCGCACCGATCTGAACCCTACCACGCGCATGCACCGCAGAGAGGACGCCACCTCGTCGATCTCAGGCTCTTCAGACCTGCAGGTGTACGAGGTGTACAACTCTATGACGTCCATTTTCAAGGGCCTCGGCGACGAGAATGCGCAAGAAAGAAAGCTTCGACTGGAGGGTGTGCGCCAAATCATTGCGCAACTCATTCGCGAGATGGAGAAACAAAAGGGCGACATGTGGCAGTTGGTGGCCGTTTTGAAACCTCTTAAGGCTACTGCAGGCGACTTGTCGCGTGCTTCGGGCAGGTTTTCTAGCCAGTTGCAAGGCCTTCATAACTCGCGGCGTGCGCTTAAGTAGAAGACGCATAACATTTCTGATTCGCATGATGATCTGAACGAGGAGTTGGTGGATCATCACGAGAGCATCACCGAGCAGTCTCCTGGCGGAAGTGGTACCCTTATCATGTTCGTAATCATTCAAGCGCTTTTGAGAGTTGGCGTATACCATGTCAATAAGATGTCGTTGGCCGTGCGGAAAGTGCATCGAATGGTCTAACACCACGAGAAAATGTTACTGCCAGCCTTTGGGCGACATCATTGGCACGTCGAGGGAAGCAAGATTATCCTGAAAAGCCGTCACTGATGCACTCTATCGTCGTCATCAGAATGTGGTCGCCGGTTCCGAGTTCAGACCATTAGCTTTCTGTTCTTCTTTTATACACATGCACCCCGGGTGATGATGCAGAGTTAACGCGCTTTCATTCGGCATGAACAGATGGAACACATGCGTCTGGTGCTCACCCAAGGTCTCAAGCACAGCATCCCCCAACGAGTAACTACCGACGCGTACACCGCACGCATGTAAAGGCGATTACAACTAGCTTCAGTTGCGTTCAAAGCTTACTTGGATTACCTAGAATGAGCTAAAAGGGACCGCGCTTCCAAGTGAGTGGCGCGCGATTGAGTTATTCATAGTCGTTGGACGGTCACCAGGTAGATACGTAAACACACAGATTAGCCGAACCTCTTTGCCTAACTGCCTAAGCTCTACTTTTCAACCTCAAAAGCCCCAGCCTAAACTATGATCACGAAATGCCAACGCCGTGCATAGTTTAATTGCAACGGATCGCACCCAAGGCTCGGAATCTTCGTTCCGAGACCTCTGGATCGCAATTAGCGTGTCTTCTACAATCACACCCTTCATTGCCGTAGAATCCTTGGAAACGTTGACCAAGTGATCAAGAATTGTTAACCCACTATTTCTTAGCACTTTATACTTGGGTTCGTGAATGCCGTTTTTGCTGAGGTTTACTAATCGTTTAATCAATGCCTCAGTGCGCTCCAGGGAGTTTCTAAATTGCAGTTCATGTTTGGAGAAACGTTCGGACAACTTCTCAATGGCTTGAAGTACAGTTAGTCGAATGTCCCAATCGTTCTGCATTAATTCTTCAAACACACACAGCAAATTAAGTACGTGTTCTTCTAGCTTCTCAACGCCCGCCACCCTTGTGATTGAAGATTGCAGGCACTGAATCGCTGCTTTGCACAATAGCTTTTGCGACTTTCGCGTTTTGTTCCAAGCATCAACAGCATCTGCATCAGACCCAGTTTCCCACACCATCTGTGACACATTTGGTACGCTAGCGTTTACATCCGACGAGTTTGGAGACACGAGCTCTGACAAGTGGTCCCTGACTTTCTCGTACAGGCAAACGGTTTCTCGGGTGTTAACCAGCACCTTCCTCGCCGCATCAATTGCTGCAATTCGATAATCCTTCTTCCCTCGATCAGATTCGGACAGCACAGGCTGCACAACAGCTACGCTCCCTCCGCACGACTCCCACAAAGATGCGCTTGAACAGAAATCTGCCAAAGACCCAATGGCCTCAATTGCAACATGCTGTCCTTTCCAAATATGACCTGGAAGCACCGCTAACAACGTTTTTGCGCTTCGCGACATGTACTGTACATCGACAATGTCATTTGAAGCGTTCGTGAGGTCCCCTAGCGTGGCTGCGGCGTTCCTTTTCACGCGGTACTGAGCAGAAGTAGATAGCCGTTGCTCACATATTTCAACAATCGCCTTTGCGTACAAACGAAGCCCGGCCTGAGTACTTGGCGCACCTTTATTCCAGGCGTCTTTCCAGTTCTTGCTGTCATCTCCTCCGTCGTCGTCTGTTTCAGGGCGCCCCATGTATGCGAAGGGCCGTATAGAGCTTGCGTGCTGCTGGGTCGTATCGGGCGCCATCCGACACAACCCAGCAGCGAGAGACGAGGCAAGCGCGCGATCCCGAGGATACTCCGATGTGGCCTTCTTGCTAATTTTGTTTGCAATACTTTGCAACTTCATCGACGCGACACAACTTTGAACCTCTGCCAGCGGCCTTACACCATGCCTTTCGAAGCATTGCGTTGCGCTCCATGCCCGCAGCGCTTGCCGCTGAAAACTGCAGCTTTGCAGCATATGGTTCCATGACCACTGCTCTGGATTGCAGAACGCTCGACATCAACCTTGCCGTCGCTGCACGCGTAGGAATTCCCACTCCTACGCGAGCCAATCGTGCCAGATTCGGAACCACCTCCGCCGCGATTGTCTCGTCAACTTGCCCTATGAGCCTTTCAATCGACTCGATCAAAGAGGACGAGGACATACTCGATGCAGTGACCAGAGCGTTTTGCAGCTCCTCCGGTGAGGCTACATGATACTCCGCGTAGTTTAAGATTTGCGGCTCGAGCTCTGTCGCAACGTCCAACAGATTCGCGATCAAATCCGGCACAGACGACCGCAAGGCCGTTCCTCCATGTCGTGTGATCTCGGACAGAGTCTTTGACACGAGCGCTCTCACCTCCTCGGCTCTGTGTGTGAAGGACGTCATAAGCACAGACAGTACAACGTCAACGGCTTGAGCCGATTCCTCTTCACCCAAATAGTTTGGATTACGTAGATATATCGAAAGTTCCGAGAGTGCCCTTCCAGTGCCTTGAGCACTCTTTCGCACACTTTCCTTCATATCATCCATAGCCCTCAGTGTGTAGTACCAGAAATCCTTTAAAGAGTCCTTCACCTCCTCCCATGTGCGGGAGGCAAGAACGTCGCGAAGCGCGGCGCACCCCGCTTCTCGCGAACGCCATTGCCGGGAAACGATTGACTTGATGCAGTGGTCCGTCACTGCAAGCAAGTTCGCCTTGATCGCCTCGGCCACTGAGCCGTGACCAGAAGTCTTGACCACCGCGGATATAATTGAGCGCATAGCAATGCGAACGCTCTATATCGGGTGATGGCAGTACACATACAAGCGCAGCAAAAGACTCTTCACGTGCAGTCGAAGCTGTTCGGCGGCGATATCATTATTCAAGAGGGAACTGCCAATGCTGCGCGCTTGCGACTGTTCCAGGTTGACCCATGTCTTGAGCCGGACTACAGAGCTCCTCGTTGGTACCAGAGCGCGCGCCAGCCGTGTTGGATTCCACTTCCACGCCGCTGAACTCGAGAAACACTCCTTGATTGCCCGGGACGATCACCGCAGCCCGCTCGCCGGCGGTCAGAGACCGGACGAGGTTTCCAACAATATCTTGCTGACCCTTGGGGGGAAGTATACGATATTGGAGAGCGCGTCGCAGCAGACGGCGACGAGAAGCGCACAAATACAACTCCCAAGGCAGACTGGGGGCAATGAGCGAGAACAAGTCTTGCAGCTCATGCCGTAGCGCGCGTGCCACCTGCTCGCCCAGCGAGGGCGCGTTCGAAGCCAGCAGCACCACCGCCAGCGCGGCTGCAGCAGCCGCTGCTGCGCGGTGCTCAGCGCGGCTCGCAGCGCGTGCAACGCGTCCGCGTCGGCGCGCAACAGCACGTGCAGATTGGCGGCGGGCAGCAGCTGCAACCGGCGTGCCGGCGCGAGCTGCTGCACTAGGCAGCGCAGCGCAAACAGCAGATATGCCGCCACGGAGCAGCTACGCGGCTAGTGGCGCTCGCAATGCGCTCCGTACACTGCGATAATGGGCGCAAGCGGCGGGGGTGGCTCCCGCGCGCTAGCGCGGCGTGGCGCGCGAGTTTGCGCCGGCGCATCCCGGCAGCGGCGAGTTGCATGACGCGTGGGCTGGCGTTGGAGGCGGCGAGGACTTCGATAAGGCGCGCGTGCGTGTCAGCTAAGGAGAAGATGTCTTCAGCCCAGTGTACGGCGGTGGCGCACGCCGGCTCTCACAGCGGGCGCGCGTCGAGCATGGCGGGCATGAGCGCGCCCAGCGCGGCGGCGCGAAATGGCGACGAGTCGCGCGTGCTCAGCGACACGAAAAGCGACAGCGTGACCAGCGCCTACTCGGCGGCGGTGGGCACGGGCGGCGGGGGCGCCAGCGCGCTCGCGCTCGAGGAGAAGCGCGGGGCGGCTGTGGGGTCGGCCAGCAGCAGCGACGGGATGCGCAGCGCTAGGTAGAACAGCGCGGTGTAGCCGCTGGCGCACAGCGCGTCGCGGAGGAGCGGCGCGCCTTTGGTGCAGGCACCCACCGCACGCGGCAGCGGACGGCGTAGAGAGCGTTGTGACCAGCGCCGGTAGCAGGCGCGCCAGGACGTGAGCTGAGAAGAGTAGCGATATAGAAATAAATGACGTGGAACTGGTCCAAATCATAATTGCGTTGTATGATCTGGGTCCAATGGAGACCATATTTCGTCATCATTATCTCTGCTGCTACATTTTGTACCAATAACGATCCATAGAATACAATACGGCAAGGCATCCAAATGGCCACTGTACTGTACACGCCCATTATACGGCCAATTAAATCTATTTTGGAAATAATTACGGCCACTAATCGGCCATTTATAGCCCTAAATTGATGTTCATATGGGCGAAGTCTTGAAGAGAGCTAAGGAGCGCGCATGATGCCCCCTTGGTTGGTTGGTTCATCCAGCGTACACGCCCATTCAGGCCGATGTCACTCCCGCGGCCGAGCATTCTTCCATGTCTCCGGACCCTACTGCCAGGGTTACGAGGTTTCGTAACTTGGGCAGGTGCAATTACCTGGGGTATGCTGAGGTTCTTGGAAGTGTTCACTCGTACGTCACCGATGTCTTAGATCAGTGTGGTGTCGCTTCGTGCAATGTGTCTGTGTCTACGGGGCGCTCTGAGCTTGTACGCAAGCTGGAGCGCACGGTCGCCAAAGATTTTGGTAAGAAAGATGCCATCGTGGTTGGCACCGTCCTTACCACCAACTGGCAGATCATCCCAGCTATTGTGGGTAGGGGCGATCTCGCCATCTCCGGCCTGATGAATGACGCGTCTGTCATGGTCGACGGTCGCTCATTCGGCGCCAGGATTCGCGTGTTTGAACATAATTTGGCAGAATCGTAGGAAAGTAATATTCTTGTTGGCATTGCTACGGGATACCCTGACAAGAGCCCTCTGTGGAAACGAATCATGACGGTTGTCGAGAGTATGTACTCAGTGGAAGGTCAGATGTGCAATCTTTGCCAGGTTGTCGCAGTCAAAAATAAGAATGATGCCTGCTTATACGTGGATGAGGCGCATTCCATTGGCGCCCTTGGACCGACCAAACGAGGTGTTTCGGGGCATCATCACTGTGATAGTGTAGATACGCGTAGTATTGATATTATGATACGTACCTTCACTAAATCGTTCAGGACCGTTGGAGGTTACTTCTCTTCCGAAGGTGCTCTAACTGAACGTATTTTCGCGCTTTCTCCAGCTTCTCTCTATGCGTCGGCATCGTGTCCTCCGAAATCGTTGCAGCAGGTGCATTCGAAAAGGTTAGGACTGAAATAAAGGACGAAAGTGGATCTGTATCATTCGGGAAGATGAAGGAAGCGTTCCCAAGCTTCTGTGGTGGATGCCGTGCGGATGTTTACGGGGTAACCGACACGGGAGTGATGACTGCGTACATCGCGCGATGGAGCAACTGCGAGTTGGTGGCAATGAAGCTGAGCCTGACGCTGCTGCGGGAACAGTACCGACACGAAAGGCATCATCTCCAACAGGGCTAGTTTGGCGAGAGGATGAAACTGTTCTGGGGTGTGATGAGCGCGCTGCCAATGGTTGTGGTGTCCAACGCGCGGGAGGCGGAGGGCGCGAAGACGGCACCGGCGATGTGCCGTGAGTACATGGTCGGGCTGTACCTGGAAGCGGCGGGACGCACGACGAAATCGGTAGGCGACAGCGAGTGATAGGTGCAGTCGGCGGGTCTCTTCTCGCGGCAAAGAGCGCAAAGTAAATAAAATTTGCTTCTAGAATTCTAAGGTGGGGAGCCATGATAGATGAGAATGAATAGCAGGGTGGTTGACATGAGATGAGTTGCGACTTGCATCGCCACTTGGGAGAAAATGGAAACGCAAACTAGCACGAGCGCAGATTTGAGAGAGGGTCGGGGAAAAGAGTGGATGGGGTGGTGCGGCGAAGTAGAACCTCTACAAAAACTAAGAGACCCAAGAATTAAACTGCGCGAGATGGAATTCAATATTCCAAAATTTCTTAATTTTTTGAGTGCCAGCCTCTGCCACCCGCTCGCGCGCCCCAAATAGCCCAAAAACTAGCTTAGTTTCTAAAGCGAACAGACTATATTCCACTTTGCAGAACACAGACGAGAAGGATCATTTTATCTCTTTTCGATAACGTTCACCCATTCATCGACAGGTTTCTTCTTTCTATCCAGATCCGATCTCTTCGTTATAGTTTGTGATGCTCTGATATAGGCCGGACGACATTCCGGATCATCGCGGATTAACAACATCAAACGCGTAAATTCCGACAAAGTAAACGGCTTCTGCTTAACTGATTTTGCTTTCGGTTTTGCGTCTTCTTCTACGGTCAGGTCGACTGCAGTCGATTTCGAAATTCGACTTTTCTTCTCTGGAGTACTCCTACTTCTCGCTGGATTCTCCGCTTTGCGCTTCGAGCTGCTACGCATTACAAGCTCGGGAAATCTTTTCACTTTCTCTACTACTTCAGACGGTTGGCACGAAGAGATTTCGCGCAAGGCGGGTATAATGGGAAGCGGTGGATCTCGGTAAACCAATGCCCATTTCTTCTCAAATGTGGGATAATTCCATTCTTGTCCTTCGAGAACGGCGCGTATGGTTGAAAGACCTCTTTCGACGCAGTTATCGTAAATAAAAACGGTCAGGTGAGCTATAAGTATTGGCTTACCATTTGGGGTTTGTTTGAAGTGTTTGCCGACTTCCCAGAACTTGTAGATTTCTCTTAAGTTTTCTACTGACAGACTGCAGAGGAAAACATACGCCTTGTGCATCTCACTGTCTTTGCATACTGCGGCGAGGACCGTCGGCGTAGGTTGTGGGGAACCCATACTTGCATGTAGGCCGATGGATTGCGACAAGATTCGGATGGCAACGAAAAAGAGTATGCGAGAACGAGCCGTCCGAGTATGCGAGAACGAGCCGTCCCAAGTGAGAGTGCTGGAGAGTCCGTGGAGAGTCGTGGTGGTGCGCTCCAAAAGTAAGCGAAGCAGCTGCAAAAAAACTGCATTCTGACTCCTATGCCACGTACGCATGGAGCCTGAATGCCGTGACAGGCGGTTCTTTGTCACTGCGATCCCCTAGGATTGAATCAAAGGAAAAGTCACATAGCTTTTAAGTTTTGCGAAATATGTCTCTATTCTCGTGATAACGAGCAAAAAGTTCAAATACATGAACCCCCTTTTGCATCGTGCAAACAGCACAGGCAAGAGTCGGAGACAGCCCTTTAGCGGCTCATACCTTCCTGGGCAGGGCAATCTGGAACATCGCCTAATTTGGAACAGCGGGCCAGTGGAGCCCAATACTGCCCCTTATAGGCCGTAGTAGCCCCCCAATTGACTTTGAGAGAAGGGCGACAGTAGTCTAGACTTCTTCAGAGATGCGTAGAAAGTTCAAACGAAAAAGCGCGCACTTCCGTCAATGACGCTGTATTCTCTTCTACGCGTCTTCAGCAACAATCGTTGCTCTTCTTTACGGTAAACGATACGCAATTCAAACAAAAACGTGCTAAAATGAGTGTCCCAACGAACAACCCTCAGCGTATACATTGCAGCTAACACGATCTGTCTACAATATACACCGTCGTCACAAATTGGCAAAGATAGCCACTGAATCAATGCGACGCCAAAGTCTAAAAGTCAAACGAGCCGCAAAGACAATCAAACCCATACAAGCACAGAGAGAGAAAGCCATAAAGCAAATGAAAGTCAACAAACCCATACAAAAAGTCGCAAGACTTTATCAGCTCTCCAACGACACTGTTTTTTGCTTACAACAAAAGGTAATGGAGAGCATTCGAGAAAAAAAATATGACGACTCCAACCACCATCCCCAAGCTGGACAAAAAGCTGTCCTTACATATCTTGAGAAGCGCACAGTCGTCTCAGAATGCGAGAGAAAGCGGATCACGGCTTTGCTTGGGGGACCGAGAGACTGAAGTTCATCACCGCTAAGCTTGCCGATGACGGCAGAGAAACGTTTCTCAATGGATAGCCGTCAGATGACTCGATACGTAGTCTTCGTGCGAGACACAAAGATGTCACATATAGGAAAATTGAAAGCCAAAAGAGATCAAACATTGCCGCACAGAACCTAGAACACGTCGAAGCATTGGTTACAGGCATGAAACTTTGCCAAAAGCTGAACCCTGGAATCACCGACGACTTGAAAACTGTATGGAACATGGACCAAAAGTAAGTTACTATCAATTTGACAGAAACGGAGAAGAGATTCGTTATTTCGTCCGCCAACCACGAAGGTCTCAAAACGAAATGTGATAGAGATACAAAACACCTTACTGCTGTGTGGTATACCTGGTCGGTGCGAGCTGTGATTGGGAAGCCCTGCGTGGGCTCGACCTTGCGGAGGAATGAAACGCGTGACACCTAATAGGTCGGCAGCACCTGCCGTTTCTTATAGTGCTCGGTGACCAAGTGGTAAATATGCCTGCACTGGTGTGCGGCAGGCACGTATCACCCTCAAGGTCAGCAAGACTAATAGACAACTACTAGACTTACCAATTGGTGACTGTAGAACCGAACTGGGGTCGAGTTAGCCTAGTTGGTGCTTGACTTTACCATTTAGTGTGGGAGGTTGGAGTCTCGGGGGTTTAGTACACCCGAGCGCCCCTCCGGCTCTCACGGGTCTAGTGCGTCTGTCTCTTGCAGATGCTAGTTTTTGGCGAGGGTCGTCCAGAAATTGGCAAGGGTCGTCCAGTAAATTTTTGAAGAAATATCGAGATCAATTATTTCAAAATTTGCAGATAATTGCTTGGGTCGTCCAGAATCGCTGTGCAGTAAATACTGGTGGGTTTTCCACTCATGCTAGTTCTTTAGTTGAGGGCTACCTGAACGGTATTTCGCGAAGTCTAGGTTCAGTTTCCATTAAGGTGCACATTACACGATACCTTCTGCGGAATGATACCCTGCAACGCATGGAATACTAGTGCTAGTACAGATGATGCCCATTATGAAATCATACCGTTTTATTCGTATCTATTCTTCTATCGACCGCTTTTGCTAACCACTACTTTGCTATATTACATGTACCATTTCCCCATGATGGAGCGGGTGTAGGCGCAATCTGCGGCAGATGCCGCAGACTGCACCTCCTCCATAGTGCTGTATCGGTAGAACAAATACGCACTCCGAGAGGATGAGGCGCGAAGCGCGTCATCCTCTCCGTTCCTCATGTAGGGAACCATGCCCAGATGCATGGTTCCCTACTTGAGGAACCTGCACCTGCAACTCGTGAGATACGTCCGCATCAAAAGTCATTTACCTGTATACGCAAGCAGAAAGTATCCATAAGTTAGTCAATTCTCCGTTGGATGCATTTGAAATGCGATGGAACCTACCATTGATAAAACAAAACAGAAACGTTGAGCTAGAAAAGTCGAAGGGACCTAGTAACTCGCAAAGGAAGAAGAAGAAGGAAAGAGATCGGTTAGATTACCAGCCTACCATCATCGTAAAGCGCGAAAGGTGTCGAAGCGAGAACTCACAACCAAGGACACCAAGAATGCCCATGCAACAAGCATACCTCAAGATGCGATAAACGAAAGAGCAGCCTATGTCCCAACCAGCACCAGAAATCGC
>VCMS01000448.1:0-29669 GCA_022539475.1 Gracilaria domingensis | reverse complement strand
GCGTCTGCGTGATGCGAGGCATATCGGAGTGACCTCTGCAGGACACCAGAATAAATACAGAACACCTGGTCTTTTCGCTTGCGGCGATTGCATCAACCAGAGCGCGCTTCTTATTAATCAAACCTTTCCAAGCGTGATTCAACTGACTTTCCACTGCGTGGCACAAACAATCGACATTGTACACCCCGAGAAAGAGGCATTTTGCGACAGACACATGCCCCTGATAAAAGGTCAGCAGCAGAATGCAACCACCCAGAGGGTTCAAGAGCAAGCTGAAGCCAAATCCCCGAGCGAGGGCAAACATTCAAACCGAAACTTCCACCCCGTGCGGGTAACTCAGCAAACATAATTCAGGTTGTCGAAACCGATTCGGCTGCAGTCCACGAACACGATAAGCGAGGGAAACCACCGACAATGCGGCACGAATTTCCCCGACAGGGAACACGTAGAACTCAGATAACAGCGTCCCTGCAAAGGATTTAGGACATCCGAAACGAACTCCTTTAACCAATGCGCTTGTCCCCAAAGCTTAATCCAGTGGTCATATCCAGAACATAAGCACCGTGTTCCGTCATCAGAAAACCATCTCGTGAGACGAGGGCTTCCAGAAACTGGATAAAACGGCGAACGCCGAACTACGAAGCGGTTTCCAAGCTACCTCCCCCTCCTTAGGCGGGAGCCACCACAAGTGGTTAATTACCAAAGCATATCGGTGGGTTAGCTTGACGGAAGTGACCAGATAAACTCCGTTCGCGGATGGAAACCTTTCAAGGTATAGCAACATACCAAAACCATTCGAATTGGTGCAAAACCTCACGCCATAGGTAAATCCAGATAACCGATCATTCTCGGCGAGATTCAAGGAATAGAACATCACAGCATGTAATGTGTAGTAACAAACGGATCCAGAAATGGGATACACTTCACGTAGATACGGAAACCACTTCCCAAGAAGGATTCAACAACGAAGCTCAACAGAGGTAGCTAAAGCAATTTCCATGGCTTTGGAGACTACTCAAAGAACGGAACCATCTCCCCACGATGGGGAAAAAACCGCACTACGGGGAACCTACCCCGTAGTTCGGGGGGAAAAAAACCACCATGGAACCACGCAAAAAGATTTCATAGAACTCAAGTAGAGTGTAACACGAAAAAAGCACAAGGCATATGCAGCAGAATCACTTCTCCCTCAACTGGGCACATTATTCCGTGAAGAAATAAACGTTCGCGGTGAGTAAACGGAGTGACTCACTCAGAAATCACCGAAACAAGCAAACAACCAAATTGACTTAGCATTAGGAAACAGTCCTCAACCCATATCGGGGGTGTTCAAAGAAATAGGTCCTTCAGGAATCAGTGAAGCAGAACCTGCGCAGGGTGAAAATCCTCGAATTAACGCCGGAACTGAATTGAGGCGTAACGCTTTCGCCTCCCATGCGGGCTTTACTATCTTACCTCGGCTGGCAAGAGTTTAAACTTGACTCCCTGTGAGCACTCTTCCTTCATGAGGCTCAACATAGTGGCAATCACATCCATTGGACACAACCGCTTCACGTACCATCACATCCTTCTGATTACACACCGAATCAAGTTCGGTTTCAAGTACGATAGAACGAAACTATCTCCCGAAATCCGCCTCGGTGCCAAAGGGATCCACCAAAACCTTATCAACGACCCAAACCATCACGACCCAGTTCAGGGGTACACACCGTTTTCATCGGCTTCCATGCCATACGATTCCAACGCATCAGACCAACATGGCGGGTGAGTCTAGACAGAAAAACTGGAAGACCCTATCCTTCTTCAGGACCACCAACATAGCTGTCCACCGAACGTCGTAGGAGTCCGTACATCAAAAGAACCGACCGATCACGAACGGACGATTAAGTTGGAAGCGCTTCCTTCCTTTCAGAGCTCAACCACCAGCTAGGCCACAGAGTGGTCGAGCACCTCAAGTAGGAAACCAAGATTCACAACATTCAAGAAACTGTTCAACCCGCACCGCGTGGGGTAACTGCCACACTCTCAATCCTGTTTAGGGCAGTCCGTACTTATCCTCTCGCCAATCATACCTTATACCCTCTACCGTGACCCTCTCGCTACCATACGCTGGAACCAACCTCTCTGACCGCCAGCTCATGCCGCTGGCACGGTTTCAAATCCCAAAGGCGTCAACTTCTCAGCTTCGAGCCTATCAGGACAGCCAGACAACTCCTGAAACAACCCCAACATCCCGTGGATCAACCAAACGACCATTAAACTACAAAGCGCACTCGTTGCGGCAGTAGTTAGACCCCAACCACTGCCTGGTCCTTAGGCGTCTGCGCGGAACGCGAGACATCAGCAACAAAGAACCTGGAAAAGGGTCCCACTCACAAAGTGGACATGCACTTCGAGGCAACAGCGAGATCATATTCTCCAAACGGCACTGGTAAGTTGTGCACAATGCAGCCATTTTCTCCTCGTCTACGACAGATTAACCCAAGTTTGGGACCGAGGTATCCGACAAACTCGGAAACGCGTACCTTTCGAGGAACTCAAGACCTTGAGATTTCATACTGCTAAGCTGGTCGGCAAGCAGGGACCGCGTTACGCGAGCGCTTCTGTGCACCTCCCACAGCGTTTTCCAGGCAAAACTGGGAACAGACCGACCCATCTACCAGCTCCACCCTCGAAAGTCTGGTTATAGAGCTCCACATGTGACGTCGCAAAAATCACAACGAGCACTAATCGAGGGCTGCAATGCGTCTTGAACAACAAATATACGAAAACACGTCATGCCTAAACGAACTAATTGTCATCCATGCCCATCGTAAAACAATGGTCGATCATGTGCGATCTAGCGATTTCCATCAGGGACCGTAACGGATAACGTGACATGACACTCCTGCGGGAAGGAACGATTCCTCCAGTACTCTGTTGACCGCGCTCCGGACACAATAGCCAAGCACATGTGACCATAGATGGCTCATGAGAACCGAAGTCTCGCGTGACCCTTGAACTTCCTCGTTTGAGAGCATCCATACACACGTTCACGGACGCTTCGCCGATTGACCTTCCGTTTCCGACAGAGCGAACGAGTGACCCTACTCATGGGTGCGAATACCGGGGGCCCAAGGGGAAAAAGATATTTCTTCGAAAGATCTTCATCGGGGACAGCGGCAAAGCCTTCCTCACGGGTCTGGCGATGACCCGTTCTCAGGTCACCTCTCCTCGTAATGGAGCTGCCCAATCAGTTTTTCGGAACCAGGCGTCACCAATGACTCGATTTGACCCATCTGGGGAACTGGAAAGTCCCGTCTTGCGAGGAATTCTCCACCACGCTCTTGTTCGAACCGTAACAGGATAGTGTGCCACTATTCCAAAAGCGTTTCGCGTTCATCCACTGCGACTTCATAAGAATGCACACATTCGACACACGAGCAGCCCTCAGTGGATAATTTCCATTCCCAATAATGGTCGACAATCCCGACAGTGGGAAACGTGCACTTGCGGTGCGGATTGCACCAAACTGCAGGCTACATCGATAACAAAGCACCGTGGCCGGTCTGAAACATGACGAGCGTGCAAAGCCAAGTTGCGGCGACGAGTATCTACCTAGGTTCTGTACTGTCAACGGAGTTCGCTCCAGGAGCAATCCCTGCTCGAAACCCAGCATGGGTACCTTCACGCGTGTAAAGCGGGGATCATTTCTTGCATCGTCAAAGACTGACCCTCTGCGGAAGTCCGGCTCGAAGAACCGAACCACCCAAATCTGTGGTGAGAAATGCAAACTCAGTCTATCCTCGCGCTGCAAGTGTTCCAAACAATTCAAATCAAGGAGGATGACGAACACATCTGACCGTAGACTCTCCCGTCTAGTACGTGCTCATACGAGAGCTGAACGTCTTGCCGGTTTCCAGAACTAAAACCAGATGACTTGGTACGGTTTCCTTCAATCTCTTTCAGATTCTACCGTCCATGTGAACGGAATCGCTTTCGACTCTTCCGGAGGGGAAGTTCAGATCGATGGTCGGAAGATAAACTTCGAATCCGATGTGGATGAGTCTTGTACAGTATAAACCTGCCGAAGAGGGCCATCTCTTTGAGTAGAACTCCGTGAACCGACTTCACGCGCTTCCTTCCAGGAACGGAAACCATCAACAACCGTCATCGGGATCCTTTCTTGGCCTTCTCAAAGGCTCCCAATGATCAAAACGTTCACCAATTTGCGTTCAAACTAACAGTAAACTCCTCATGTGAGCTTCAGAAAACCATCTTCGATAATCGAGGAAACGTCGCAGTTGCACTTCGGCGATATCTCCGGACACGTCTCTGATGTGTTGATATCAGAATCTCGTCTGGAACCGACAGCATTTCCAACTGGACTCGCTGACCAAGGACAAGTTCTGGTAGCAGACTCCATCCTGCGAGACAACAAAGCGTCCGTCACGCAGCAATGTCGTGAACCCACAGGCTAAGGTATCAACAGACCACCTGCTTCGGGGAACCGACAAACATACACTTACTTTCCAAGATTTCGGATGAAACTTCGCAACACCAATCCCTTGGGGGACAGTGTGCAAAATCCAAACGTGGAGAAGTCGTCAGCATCTCCCGATGGTCGAAACGCTCATCGGTGTGTCTGATACCAGCCGACATGAACATCATCAGGGGATGACCCGAAATTTCGCGTGCGAAACAAAAACGTTCACCGACCACTTCTCGAAAGCGGTAGAGAAAAACGAAGATGATGTCAACCCCCGAACCGACACTATCAATCAAACCAATTCCAAAAGGGAACCCACATCTCAAGATCCAATCGTAAGAGTACCATTGATCACAACCTTCTAGGTCGGTGAGACTCAAATGTAAGCAAAACCCGAAAGGGTGTATCCACAGATGTCCCCGTCCTGCTCCCTGTATGGGCAGACTCAGCAGAAGAGCCCTCTGTCCGCACTCAAGCCGAGGGCTAGCCGGGTGTAAGACCGGAGACGGTGCCTGGATATACCTACAGAGGTGAGAAACCAAGAAAGGATGTGATCAATACACAGTACGGGAAACCCAGAGAAGGGGGAAAGAAGGGGAAAGAACTGTAAATACGGGGAATGCCTCAAAGGAAACCAACCCAGAAGCGAGCCAAGGCCCGTGCCAACCGGCGGAAACAGGGCCGAGAGCGGACGACAACGGCGACCAATCCGAAATAAACCCAATACAGGGCGGAAACCAAACCTAAACCAGGTGACTAGTCCAAAGCGACGCCACTCCAAAGCCAAGACGCTTACACTAGCCGGAATCGGATCAACAACAAATGACCATTCAGTGTGACAGAGCTTCCTAAGGACCCTGAGGATAGTGTACAGACCCAAACGTGTTACCGGCCTAAAAAGGGTTGTAAACCTACGAAGGAAGTACAACTAGCACCAAGCCTTTGTGGTGCACTAGCTAAAATCTACACACTATCCACGTGTCCATGACCATGCAATGTTCCAAGACCGACTTCACCTGACAAGGTTCAACAGAGACATCCCCAACATTACCCAAGTAGTGGGCCAGTCTCGACGAGAACAGCACCTCATCCCAGATGGAGCGCCCATCCTAAGCAGGCTCAGCAGTACCCGTGAGGGTGGTTTTGCACTACACATCCCCTCCTTAGCCGAGGTGCATGCGCCCGAAAGCGAGAACAAATCACTTTCACCTCGTATTGACGAGCATTCAACACTTACTTAACCGACTATCCGGTGGTAATGCACCATCACATCCGCATTGCCGCGACGACGTTCACTTCCTCAACCGCACGGCGGTATCAACCATACATACCTCACACAGATGTTCTCCTTTCCAGATCATTGGCCAACCTCGTACGACCACCTTTGTAGTTCATATCTACTTCCCATCCAATCAGATACTTGCAGGGCTGACAACAGCGTTCCGGGGTTTAACCTGTGAAGGTTTAACTCCCTCACTGTTCACCTTCGAGGTCCAGATCGTGTAGCGAGAGACCGAAAACGGTAGTGTTACAACACCGGTGTTCACGGTTCCAATGGCTTTCCCACACATAGGCGTCACGCAAGAGTTATTACCCAATGGGTCAGCTGTGTCTCCTTAGGATTCCGACTTCGGAGACATCCGACAAAACTTGTCTCAACGACGAAATTCGTCCTGACGGAGCTGTTCAAATTCACCAGAAACTGGTTCTAACTCTTCACGAGTAAGCGTAGCTGATAGCCGCCAACACACGGAGCTCAACAAGCCATATTACATCCCTAAAGGCGACATAGCCGTGTGCGGTACAATCTGAAAACTCAGCAGTTAAAGTCTCTCTTCAGGAGTAAAATTTACGACAGAGACCAAATTCTCCATGTCCAATCGAGGGCGAAAAAAACGAGTGACCACGGCGTGGGTGCATCATGTGCACTCCTCGAGATCGCGCCCAGTGAGATGCAACGACCCCTAGATTTCCTAAGATACTCGGCACCGATATTGCGGTCGACACGACCACGTGCCAGACCACCAACAACACCCGAAAAGCAGCAACCCACCCCGCCAGCCAACAAGCAAACCACGGCCTGCCACCGGGAATGCAACATCTTTCTTCTACCATAGGGTTCTCAAAAACCTCTTCCTGCCAAAGAAGTCATCCATGAATCCATGAGGATTCTTCCTTTCAAAACCCAACAACAGGGTGACTTCACCGATATCGATCGCTTCATCCCCAGAAAGGGCTTTCAGAGACCGACTACGCGGGTGCGCAATGGCGTGAGATGTCGCATGTTGCCACCACAAACAACTTCCAACAATATTTGGCTCAACTCCCGTAGGCCCTTCACACAGGGCACACGTCCCTGAGTGAGTCCATCCAATTGAAGATCTCTCCTCGAGATACCATGTCCGACCAACAGTACCTGAATAACAATGTACTCACCCTCTGCCACCCTGCCAACATGCCATGCACAGAGCATCGTATGAACCACCGTGAATGCCATAACGTTCACTCATCAAAGCGTAACATCGCCTCGAGATCGAATAACAGTAAACAAACGAAGGCACGCGCTACTGTACTAACCTCCAAACCTCACCCATGATCACTCTCACCATCGCTATTCTACAACACGAAACCGTCATATAACCCTAGCAAGAAACACGAGTAGCTCACAACTACGGAAAACACCCATACCGTACTACCGTAAAGCAGTCAGTACTCCCCACAGACAGTGCGACACTCACGTACATCATCAACCCCACTACCAAAAACGAAATAATCGCACCTAGACACCGCTGATGCGCACAGCAACAACACCTGCCATGTGCACGCTCACGTGACACTCCCCACGATGACCAAGCCAGCATCACGCATCCGCATCTCCCCGCCAAGCCAAAAATCAAATAAATAATGCGCGCCACCTGAGGCGCACCACAGACAGGCTCACCGCGCGCTCCCCCACAACGCAACCTCAAAAAAATGAAAAACCGCCACGGTCCTGCAACGCCGCCACCATGCAACCTCCGTCCACCGAACCGGCAACATCCTACATCAGGTACGAGACACTCAAGCTTCATCAATCTTCACCCACAACTGAGTCTCCGACCAGGAATGGTTCACACCACACCGAAAACGGTTCTCCTTTGTTACACTACCTTCATTTTTAGGCGATTCCTTTTCAGCGAATTTCTCACAATGTGGCACTACAGAGGGCGCCAGATTCACCGAACGTTGGCACGGGTCTGCGTGCATGCCGAGCATATCGGAGTGACTCTGCAGCACACCAGAAATGAATAACAGACTCCATGGTCTTTCCGCTTGCGGCCGATTGCATCAACCGAGCGCGCTTCTTATATATCAAACTTTCAAAAGGTGATTCAAACTGACTTTCCACTGCGTGGCACAAACAATCGACATTGTACACCCGAAGAAGAGGCATTTGCGACACATCCCGATAAAAGGTCAGCAGCGAATGCAACCACCCAGAGGGGTTCAAGATCAGCTGAAGCAATCCCGAGCGAGGGCAAACATCAAACCGAACTTCCACCCCGTGCGGGTACTCAGCAAACCCATAATTCAGGTTGTTCGAAACCGAATTCGGTGCAGTCCACGAACACGATAAGCGAGGGAAACCATCCGCAATGCGGCACGAATTTCCCGACAGGGAACACGTAGAACTCAGTAACAGCGTCCCTGCAAAGGATTTAGACATCCGAAACGGAACTTCCTTTAACCAATGCGCTGTCCAAAGCTTAATCCAGTGGGTCATTACCAGAACATAAAGCACCGTGTTCCGTCAGCAGAAAACCATCTCGTGAGTACGAGGGCTTCCAGAAACTGGATATAACGGCGACGCCGAACTAACCGAAGCGGTTTCGCAAGCTACCTCCCCCTCCTTAGGCGGAGCCACCACAAGTGGTAATACCAAAGCATATCGGTGGGTTAGCTTGACGGAAGTGACCAGATAAACTCCGTTCGCGGATTGGAAACCTTCAAGGTATAGCAAACAATACCAAAACCATTTCAGAATTGGTGACAAACCTCACGTAGGTAAATCCAGATAACCGATCATTCTCGGCGAGATTCAAGAATAGACATTCACATCATGTGACATGTGTAGTAACAAACGAATCCAGAAAAACTGGGAACCACTCACGTAGAGTACGAAAACCACTCCCAGATAGGATTCAACAACGAACTCAACAGAGGTAGCATAAAGCAATATTCCATGGTTTGGAGACTTCTCAAATGAGACGGAACAGTCTCCCACGATGGGAAAAAACCGCACTTACGGGGAAACCTACCCCGGTAGTCGGGTGAAAAAACCACCATGGTAACCACGACAAAAGATATTCATAGAACTCAAGTAGAGTGTAACACGAAAAAGCACAAGCATGTGAGCAGAATCACTTCTCCCTCAACTGGGCACAGTACTTCCGTGAAGAAATAACCGTTCCGCGGTGAGTAAAGAGTGACTCACTCAGAAATCACGAAACAAGCAAACAACCAAAACAATCCTTACATTAGGAAACAGTCCTCAACCCATATGGGTGTTCAAAGAAATAGTGTCCTTCCAGGAATCAGGTGAAGCAGAACCCTGCGCAGGGTGAAAATCCTCATTAACGCCGGGAACTGAATTGAGCGTAACGCTTTCGCCTCCCATGCGGGCTTTACTACTCACCTCGGCTGGCAAGGGTTTAAACTTGACCATCCCTGGTGACGCATCTCTTCCTTCATGAGGCTCAACAGTAGTGGCAATCACATTTCCATTGGACACAACCGCTTCTACGGTACCATCACATCCTTCTGGATTACACACCGAATCAATCGGGTTCAGATACGATAGAACCGAAACTATCTCCCGAAATTCCGGTGCCAAAGAATCCTCCACCAAAACCTGGTTATCAACGACAACATCAACGACCCCAGCTTCAGGGTACACACCGTTTTTCATCGGCTTCATGCCATAGATTCCAACGGCATTCAGACCAACATGGCGGTAGTCTAGACAGAACTGGAGAGACCTATCCTTCTTAGGAACCACCAAAACTGGTGCCACCGAACGTTCGGTAGGAGTCGAATCAAAAAGAGACCGTACGAACGGGACGAAAGTGAAGCGCTTCCTTCCTTTCAGAGCATCAACCACAGTAGACCACAGAGTGGTGAGCACCTCAAGTAGGGAACCAGATTTCACAACATCAGAACTTTCAAACCCACGGCGGGTATCCAACTTCAAATCCTGTTTAGGGACCGACTTCTCCATACGTGGAACAACTGAGTCATGCCGCGACGGTTTCAAATCCCAAAGGGCGTTCAACTTCTCAGCTTCGAGCTTATCAGACAAGCCGACAACATCTGAAACACCCAAATCAGTGGCAAACATACTCAAAGGGTGCGCAGTAGTTTGACCAACCACTTGCTGGTGCTGTAGCGTCTGCGCGGAACGCGAGAAGTTAGCAACAAGAACCTGAAAAGGTTTCCCACCTTCACAAAGGGTAATGCCTCGAGCAACAGCGAGATCATACTTCTCCAAAAGAGACGGTAAGTGGTGCACAATTGCAAGTCCATTTCTCTCAGTTGAGACAGTAACCCAAGTTTGGGACATCGGAGGTATCCGGACAAACTCGGAAACGCGTACCTTCGAGGACTCAAGACCTTGAGATTCATACTGCTGAGCTGGTGGCAGCGGAGCCGCGTTACGTGCGGAGCGCTTCTTTGCCCGTTCCCACGGTTTTCCAGCAAATGGAACAGACGAGCCATCTACCAGCTCCACCCTCGAAAGTCTGGGTTTTATAGACTCCACATGGAGGTCGCAAAAATCACAACCGAGCACAATCGGGGCTGCAAGCGTCTTGCACACAACAAAGTTAACCGAAACAGCGGTCATTCCTAAACGAACCATAATTGGTATCATGCCCATCGTAACAATTGGGCGATCATGTGCATCAGCGATTTCCATCAGGGGACCGTAACGGATAAGTGCATGACACTCCTGCGGAAGGAACGATTCCAGTATATAGTTGGGACCGGCTCCGGTATCCAATAGAGCAACATGATGAACCATGAGATGGTCAGAGAAGCCGAAGTCGGCGTGAACCTTGTAACTTCTCTTCGAGAGCATCATAACACGTTCCGGACGCTTCGGATTGACCTTCCGTTTCCACGGCCGAACGAGTTGACCCATCTCAGGGTGCGAATCCGCAAGGGATAAAGATATCTTCCTCGAAAGGATCTTCATCGGGGAGCGAGGCGGCAAAGCCTCAGGTGGCGATGACCCCTGTTCACAGGTCACCTCTCCCGAATGGGAGGCTCCCGAAATCAGTTTTTCGGAACAGTCGTCACCGAATGACTCGATTTAGACCCATCCTGGGGAACTGAAAAGTCCCCGGTCTTGGGAAGGAATTCCTCCACCACGTCTTGGTTCTGAACCGTAACGGTGTTTCCACTATTTCCAAAATCGTTTCGGTTCATCACTGCGACTTCATAAGATGCCCTCGACACACGAGCAATGCCCTCAGGTGGGAGTAATTCATATTTCCCAATAATGGTCGACCAATCCCGAAGTGGGAACGTGCACTGCGGTGCCGGATGCCCAAACTGGTAACATCGATAACAAAGCACCGTGGCCGGCTCGCCAACATGACGAGCGTGCAAAGCAAGTTGCGGCGACGAGTACCTGACCTCAGGTTTTCTGTACTCAACTGAGTTCGCTCCAGGAGCAACCTGTCGAAACCCAGCATGGGTACCTTCACCGTGTAAAGCGGGATCATTCTGCATCGTCAAAGCTGACCTCTGCGGAAGTTCCGGCTTCGGAGAAGACCCAAAATCTTGGTGAGAATGCAACTCATCTATCTCGCGCTGCAAGTGTTCAAACCAATTCAAATCCAAGGAGGATGACGACACATCTGACGTAGACGTCTCCCTGTCAGACGTGCTCATACGAGAGTGAACCGTCTTGCGGTGTCCAGAACTAAAACCAGATGACTTGGTACGCTTTCCTTTCAATCTCTTTCGAGAACTTCTACCGTGTGAACGGGAACGCTTTCGACTCTTCCGGAGGGGAAGTTCAGTATCCGATGAGTCGGAAGATAAACTCGAATCCGATGTGGATGAGTCATTGTCAGTTGATAAACTCTCCGAAGAGGGCCATCTCTTTCGAGAGGAACGCCGTGAACCGGACTTACGGCTTCCTTTCCGAGAACGGAAACCATCAACAACCGTAGCATCGGGGGGATCCTTCTTGGCCTTCAAAGGCTTCTCCAATGCATCCAAACGTTCACCAATTTGGTTCAACTTAACAGTAAACTCCTCATGTGAGGCTTCAGAAAAACCAATCATCTCGATAATCGAGGAAACGTCGAGTCGCAACTCGCGAATATCTGCCGACACGTCTCTGAGTTTGATATCAGAAATATCTCGTCTGAGATTCGACAGCATTTCCAACTGGACTCGCTGACCAAGGACCAAGTCTTTGGTAGCAGACTCCATCCTGGAGAACAACAAAGCGTCCGTATCACGGCAGTCAGATGTTCGGTGAACCACAGGCGTGGTATCAACAGACCACCTGGCTTCGGGAACCGACAAAACAGACACTACTTTCCAAGAGTCGGATGAAACTTCGCCAACACCAATCCCTTGGGGAACAGTGTGCAAATCCAAACGTGGAGAATCGTCAGCATCTCCCGAATGGGTCGAACCGTCATCGGTGTTGTCTGATGACAGCATGAACATCATCATGATGACCCGAAATTTCGGTGCGAACAAAAACGTTCACCACCACTTCCGAAAAGCGGAGAAAAACGAGAGAATGATTCAACCGAACCGAAACACGGTATCAATCGAAACCAATCTCCTAAAAGGGGAACCCAATCTCAAAGATTCCACACTCGTAAGAGTACCAATTGATCACAATCCCTTCTAGGTCGGGAGACCAAATGTAAAGCAAAACCCGAAAGGGTGATTATCCACAGGATGTCCCAGTCCTGCTCCCTGTATGGGCAGACTCAGCAGAAGAGCCCTCTGTCCGCACTCAAGCCGAGGGGCTAGCCGGGTGTAAGACCGGAGACGGTGCCTGGATATACCTACAGAGGTGAGAAACCAAGAAAGGATGGTGATCAATACACAGTACGGAAACCCAGAGAAGGGGGAAAGAAGGGGAAAGGAACTGTAAATACGGGGAATGCCTCAAAGGAAACCAACCCAGAAGCGGAGCCAAGGCCCGTGCCAACCGGCGGAAACAGGGCCGAGAGCGGAGCGACAACGGCGACCAATGCCGAAATAAACCCAATACAGGGGCGGAAACCAAACCTAAACCAGGTGACTATGTCCAAAGCGACGCCACTCCAAAGCCAAGACGCTTGACACTAGCCGGAATCGGATCAACAACAAATGACCATTCAGTGGTGAGACAGAGCTTCCTAAGGGACCCTGAGGGGATAGTTGTACAGGACCCAAACGTGGTTACCGGCCTAAAAAGGGGTTGTAAACCTACGAAGGAAGTACGAACTAGCACCAAGCCTTTGGTGGTGCACTAGCTAAAATCTACACACTATCCACGTGTCCATGACCATGCAATGGTTCCAAGACCGACTTCACCTGACAAGGTTCAACAGAGACATCCCCAACATTACCCAAGTAGTGGGGCCAGTCTCGACGAGAACAGCACCTCATCCCAGATGGAGCGCCCATCCTAAGCAGGCTCAGCAGTACCCGTGAGGGGTGGTTTTGCACTACACATCCCCCTCCTTAGCCGAGGGTGCATGCGCCCGAAAGCGAGAACAAATCACTTTCACCTCGTATTGACGAGCATTCAACACTTACTTAACCGACTATCCGGTGGTAATGCACCATCACATCCGCATTGCCGCGAACGACGTTCACTTCCTCAACCGCACGGCGGTATCAACCATACATACCTCACACAGAGTGTTCTCCTTTCCAGGATCATTGGCCAACCTCGTACGACCACCTTTGTAGGTTTCATATCTACTTCCCATCCAATCAGATACTTGGCAGGGCTGACAACAGCGTTCCGGGGTTTAACCTGTGAAGGTTTAACTCCCTCACTGCCTTCACCTTTCGAGGTCCAGATACGTGTAGACTAAGTTATGAACCGAATTAAACCAACGTTGACAGATGGAGTCGACAACACCAGGGCTCTCTCTCACCCCTTCCCTTCACAGTCGGTATATCCGAGCCCATAAACTAGTACGCCACACGTCAAGTTCGCAAAGCTCACATTCTCTACAATAGGTACTGAGCCCACACCAACACGTCCCCTAGCTGGCCAGCACCAGGCTTTCTTCCGTCCGCCAATCTTAAATCATCCACGGTCCGTCGATTCTGGACTCTGTCCTTCTCAATGCGTAGTTGTCTAACAACACGGTGCACGGTTTACCAATTGGCTTTCCCACACATATTAGGCGTCACGCAAGATTTTATTACCAATAGTGGTTCAGCCTGTGTCTCCTTCAGGTATTCCGACTTCTGGATGACATGCCGACCAAAATTGTCTCAAACGGACGCAAATTCGTCCCTGAGCGTCGAGCTGTTCAAATTCACCAGAACTGGTTTTCTACTCGTTCCACGAGTAAGCGTAGATCTGATAGCACCGCCAACCACACGTGCAGCTCAACAAGCCCATATTCCACATCCTAAAGAGGCACATAGCCCGGTGTGCCGGTTACAATCTGAAACTCAGCAGTTAAAGCTTCCTGATCAGGGAGATAAAATATGTACAGACAGAAACCAATTCTCCATTGTTCCAATGGGGCAGGGGCTGGATGGATAAAGACGGAAGTGACCACGGTCCGTTAGTGTGCAGTCAATGTGCACTTCCTCGAGAATGGCGCCTCCAGTGAGATTTGCACGGGACCCCAGTATTCCTTAACGATACTAGTCACCGAATTGCTCGACACTGACACACGTCGGTTGCCAATACACCAAACCACAACCGTCAAAAGCGGCGCGATGGCATGCATACACACTCGGTTATTTCATACCGCAAGCTTGAGGCTAAACACGGCCTTCACTCTACGTTGATGTCACATCTTTCTTCTAACCCTGATGAGGGGTTCTTCCAAAACCTCTGTCCTGCAAAAGAAGTCTATACCTGATGCCAAGAAGTCCATGGAGCGATTCTTTTCCTTTCAAACCCAACAACAGGGTGACTCTCACGAATAATCGATCGCTTCAATGTTCTCCAGAAGGGCGTTCAGCCCAGACCCGACTTACCGCGGTGTTGCTGCATATAGCGTGAGAGGCGCATGTGCAACCACCAAACATGACTTCCAACTAAAATATTGCACGCCCTCAACTCCTGTTTAGGGCCCCTGTCACATCAGTGAGCACACCTCCCTGAGTCGAGGTCCATTCTCAATTGAGAGTCTCTCACTCTGAGATTTATCCATGTTCCTTCGGAGCCAACAGTTATTCCTGGAAACGTAGAGGCACAATGTAACTCATCACCCATTCCACCTTTCCACATTGCGATCACCCGAGGCATCGCTTATCTGAGTTATCTTCACCGAATTAAGCATATGGTTTTCCATGAAACCGCTTGTTCACTCTTCACGAAAGCTGGTTTAGCTAATTCCATTATCGCCGAGCATGCCCAGCGCCAATACAGTGTTAGACAAACTTGCAAAGTGTCCACGCGCTTACTGTACTGAACTCAACCTCACCTCAGGTAAGTTATACGACTTTCGTTTTGGCAAACCATATGGCGCTGGTTGCTATTCCTTACAAGGCACGAAACGTTTTCATAACTACACCGCTAGGGCAGAGAAACCGTAGGCGAGGCTTAGCTTTCTTGAACTGGACTTTAGCGAAAACCATGCTGCCGATACCGTACTGACGGTGAACATGCAGTTACCAGTGCACTCCCTGTACCAATGTGGGACAGTTTTGCGACACGTCGCGCGTACAATCATTCAACCCGACACTGCAGGGTTTTACCAGAAAACGTGAAAATATTCCACCCTTAGATCATTCGGCTGATGACGTGCTGCATCCAGAATGCAACACCATGGCCATTGGCTTCTGCACTCTGACACGTGGATCTGTGCATGCATCACCGCATTGGGCGATTTGAGATGCCCAAGTGGCCAATGCTGCACTAATCGCCGATTCCGAGATACTCCACGCGCCGTGGCAACGCCTAAAAAAATCAAAATAATTTAAGTTTGGCGCGTTCACATTTAGGCTGCGCACCAGCAGGGGTGTACATTTGTCCTGTACGGTCCTGCGCCGCCCGTACCGAACAACGCGTTGGCACTCAAAAAATTGAGAAAATAAACCGCGGGCCAGCGGCCGTTCCTGCGTAGCACGCGCGCAGCCATGCGACAAAAAACTGTCGAGCGTCAACTCCCGATCATGCGTGCCACATTCCCTTACATCAGGGCAGTACTTCTCAGCACACCTTCATAAGGTAAACGCATTCATCCAATTTTTCACCCACAACTGGTCTCGGACCAGGAATGGTACAATCAACACACCGCTGCGCAAAAACGGTTCTCCTGTTACAATCAACCTTCATTCTTTTGAGGCGTTTGCTCCATGATACAAGTCGGAGATTTTTCCAGCCAAGTGTTAGCGGCACGTACCCGAGAGCGGCGGCCAGAGCATTCAACGGGTCCCCCGAGGACTCTTGGCACAGCGCGGCCGGTGTCTGCAGTTGATGCCGAGCCATATCGGAGTGACTCTGCAGCACACCAGAAATAATTATCAGAACACGTCTTCCCGACAAATGGTCGTTTCCGCTTGCGGCGATTGGCGAATGTTCAGAACAACGAGCGCGCGCTTCTTATATATCCTGCAACACCTTTGTCCACAGACAGCTCGCATTGGCAAACTGACCTCTCTGCCGGACGCCTAGTTTTCGTCGCCCACAAGACAAGGTCCGACCATGGAACTGTTACACCCGAGAAGAGGGCTCTTGCGACACATCCGATAAAAAGGGGAGTCTATTGCGACGCCCGAATGCAACACACCCAGAGGGTTCAAGATCAAGCTGAAGCAATTCCCGCCGAGCGAGGGCGATCGGGCAAAATCAAACCGAACTTCCACCCCCCTCGGTTACTCAGCAAACCATATTTCGTTGTTCGAAACCGGAGATCGGTGCATGCTCCACGAACACGATAAGCGAGGGGGTGTGGAAAACCATCGCAATGCGGCACCGAATTTCCCGACATGCTGAACCACGTAGAACAAAAGAGTAACAGCCACCGTCCCTGCAAAGATTTAGACATCCGAAAAAAAAAAAAAAAAAAAACAAAAAAAAAAAACGACACTTCCTTAAACCCAATGCGCTGTTCCACTTAATCCTGGTCATTAACCAGAACATAAAAGCACCGTGTTTCCTCAGCAGAAAAACATCTCGTGAATACCAGGGTGGCCTTCCAGGAATACTGATATAACGGGCACACGCCGAAATAACGAAGCGTTTTTATAATTTTCTTCGCAAGCTACCCTCCCCTCCGCACCCACCAACCCCCCCCCCCCCTCCCCGCCTCCCCGCCTCCTTAGGCGGAGCACCACAAGTCGGGTACATACCAAAAAAAAAAACGCCATTATCGTTGGGGTTAGCTGACGGAAAGTGACCAGGATAAACTCCTCGCGGGAGTTTGGGAAACCATTCAACAGTTAAGCCAAACAACAATACCAAAACCATTTTCAGAATTGCCAGTGACAAAACCTCACGTAGAGTAAATCCAGAATAACCCGATCATTCTCGGCGAATTTCAAGAATAACATTCACTTCATGTGACATGTGCTAGTAACAAACGAATCCAGAAAAACTGAACCACTCTCGTTTTTTAGAGTACGGATAAACCACTCCCAGAATAGGTATCACAACGAACTCAACCAGAGGTTAGCATAAAGCAACTATTCCATGGTTGCGAGACTACTCAAATAACGGAACCAGGTCTCCCACCGATGGGAAAACAAAAGAAAAAAACCGCACTTACCGGGGGAAACCTACCCCGTCAGTCGGCGTCGACAAAAAACCCACCCCATGGAACCACACCAAAAGATATTCCATGCAGAACTCAATAGAGTTGTCAACACGGACAAAAAGCACAGCATATGAGCCAGAACCCACTTCTCCCCCAACTGGCTACGGGCACAAGGTACTTCCGTGAAAAATAAAAACCTTTCACCTCCGCGGGGCCCGGGTAAAGAGATGGACGCACTCAGAAACATCACGCAAAAACAAGCAAACAACCAAAAAATCCTTATTAGGAAACATCCTCACCCACTGGTGTTCAAAGAAATAGTGCCTTCCAGGAATCAGGCTGAAAGCAAACCCTGCGCAGGTTGAAATCCTCATGAACGCCGGAACTGAATTGAGCGTAACGCTTCGCCTCCCATGCGGGCTTTTACTACTCACTCGGCTGGCAAGGGTTTAAACTGACATCCCTGGTGACGCAATCTCTTCCTTCATGAGGCTCAAAACAGTAGTGGCAATCACAGTTTCCATTGGGAACAACCGTTCTACCGGTACCATTCACATCCCTTCTGATTTACACACAATCAATCGTTCAGATACGATAGAAACCGAAACTATTCTCCAAGAAATTTCCGTGTACACATACGAGAAGAAGCCAGCGGTACGGAACCTACCGATCGTACACAGACGCGGTTAACCACCGGGCCATACACAAACGAGATGGTGCAAAGAATCCTCCACCCAAACACCTGTTATCAACGACAACCATCAACGACCCCAGCATTCAGGGTACACACCGGTTTTTCATCGGCATTCAATTCCATAGATTCTAACGGCATTCAGACAACATGGCTAGTCTAGACAACTGGAGAGACCAAATCCTTCTTAGGACACCGAAACTGTGCCACCAACGTTCGGTGGGTCGAATCAAAAAGAGACCGTACGAACGAACGAAAGTGAGCCGCTTTCCTTCCTGTTCAGAGCCATCAACCACAGATTAGACCACAGAGTGCGTGCAGCACCCTCAAGTAGGGAACCAGATTTCACAACATCAGAATGTCAAACCCACGGCGGCGTATCCAACTTCAATCCTGTTTAGGGACCGACTTCTCATACGTGAACAACTGAGAATGCCGCACGTTCAATCCCCAAAGGCGTATTCAACTTCTCAGCTTCAGCTCTACTCAGACAAGCCGACAAACATCTGAAACACCAAATCATGGCAAAATACTCCAAAAGTGCGCATAGTTGTGACCACACTTGCTGGTTGCTGTAGCGTCTGCGCGGAACGCTCAGAAGTAGCCAACAAGAACCTGAAAGTTTCCCACCTTCACAAAGGTAATGCTCGAGCAACACGAGATCATATCTTCTCCAAAAGAGACGGTAAGCTGCTGCACCAATCTGCAAGTCCATTTCTCTCAGTTGAGACCAGTTAACCCAAAGTTTGACATATCGGAGGATATCCCGGTACAAAATCGGAAACGAGTACCTTCGCAGACTCAAGACCTTTGAGATTCATATGCTGAGCTGTGGCAGCCGCGAGCCGAGTTAATCGTGCGAGCGCTTCTTTGCCTATCCACGTTTTCCAGCAAAATGAACAGACGAGCCATCTACCAGCTTCCACCCTCGAAAGTCTGGTTATATAGACCTCCACATAGTAGGTCCCCGCAAAAATCCACAACCGAGCACAATCGGGGCTGCAAGGTTTTGCAACACAACAAACGTTAAACGAAACAGCCGGTCATTCCTAACGAACCATAATTGTATCATGCCATATATAGGCGCGATCATGGCATCAGCGAATTTCCATCAGGGACCTAACGGCATAAGTGCTGACCCAAAAACACTCCTGCAAGGAACAGATTCCAGTATATTAGTGGACGCTCCGGTATCCAAATGAGCAACATGATGAACCATAGATGTCAGAGAAGCCAATCGGCGTTAACTTGTAACTTCTCTTTGAGCAGCATCAAACACGTTCCGACGCTCATCCGGATTGAACACTTCCGTTCCACGGTCCGTACCCCCGAACGAGTTGACCATCTCAGGAGTGCGAATCGCAAGTGATAAAGATATCTTCTCGAAAGGATCTTTCATCAGGACCGAGGCCCCGGCAAAGCCTCAGGTTGGCAGATGACCCTGTTCACAGGTGCACCTCTCCGAAATGGAGGCTCCCCGAAATCAGTTTTCGACATTCTCACGAATGACTCGATTTAGACCCATCCCTGGGAACTGAAAGTCCCGTCTTGGGAAGGAATTCCTCACACGTCTTGTTCTGAACGCGCTAACCGTGTTTCCAATATTATCCAAAATCGTTTCGTCATCACTGCGACTTCATAAGATGCCCTCGACACCACGCAGCAATGCCCCTCGTGGAGTAATCCATATTTCCCAATAATGCGTCGACCAATTCCCGTAAGTCCCGGAACTGCACCTGCGGTGCGCGATGCCCAAAATCTGTAACATCATACAAATCACCGTGCCGCTCGCCAACATGACGAGGTGCAAAGAAGTTGCGGCGACCGATATACCTGACCTCAGTTTTCTGACGTCACCAGTTCGCTCCAGAGCAACTGTCAAACCCAGCAATGGGTACCTTCACCGTGGTAAGCAGAGGATCATTCTGCATCTCAAAGCTGACCCTCTGCGAAGTTCCGGCTTCGGAGAAAGACCCAAAATACTCCGGTAGATGCAACCTCATCATCTCCGTGCAAGTCGTTCAAACCATTCAAATCCCAACGGAGATGACGACACATCTGACTAGACGTCTCCCTGTCAGACGTGCTCTCATTACAGAGTGAACCGTCTTGCCGGCAGTGTCCAGAAACTAAAACCAGCATCACTTGTACGCTCCTTTCAATCATCTTTCGAGAACTTCTTATCCGTGTAACGGAAACCTTTCGCACTCTTCCGGAGGGAAGTTCAGTATCCGCATGATCGAAGCATAACTCCGAATCCGATGTGGATGCAGTCATTGTCAGTTGATAAACTCTCCGAAGAGGCCATCTCTTTTCGAGAGGAACGCCGTAACCGACTACGCTTCCCTTTACGAGAACGGAAACCATCAACACCGTGGCATCGGGGGGATCCTTCTTGGCCTTCAAAGCTTCTCCAATGCATCCAAACGTTCACCAATTTGCTTCAAACTTAACAGTCAAATCCTTCATGCTGAGCTTCAAAAAACCAATACATCTCGATAATCGAGGAAACTCGATCGCCAACCGCAATCATCCTGCCGACACGCTCTGAGTTTAATATCAGAAATATCTCGTCTGAGATCGACACATTCTCAATACTCGCTGACCAAGGACAAGTCTTTTGGTAGCAGACTCCATCCTGAGAACAACAAAGCTCCGTATCACGGCAGTCAGATGTTCGTGAACACAGGCGTGGTATCAACAACCACCTGCTTCGGGAACCGACAAAACAGACACTACTTTCCAAGATCGGATGAAAACTTCGCCAACACCAATCCTTGTAGGAACAGTGTGCAAATCCAACAGTGGAAATCGTCAGCATTCTCCGAATGCGGTCAACGGTCATCGCGTGTATGTCTGATGACAGCCGATGAACAAATCATGATGACCCGAAATTTTGGTGCAACAAACGTTACACCACCACTTCGAAAGCCGGGGAGAAAAACGAGAGAATGATTCCAACCCAACCAAACACTGTATCACGAAACCAATCTCCTAAAGGGAACCCAATCTTCAGCATTTCCACACGTAACATTACCAATAGATCACAATCCCTTCTAGGTCGGAGACAAATTTTAAACGCAAAACCCGAAAGCTATTATCCACAGACTGTCCCAGTCTGCTCCTTTATGCGGCAGACTCAGCAGAAGACGCCCTCTGTCCCGCACTCAAGCGAGGGCTAGCTATGTGCGTAAACCCGACACCGGTCTCGGATCTATACTACAGAGGTGAGAAACAAGAAAGGATGGTGCATCAAGACAAGTACCGAAAAACCCAGAGAAGGAAAGTAAGGGGCAAAGGAACTGTAAATTACGAGGAACTGCCTCAAAGAAACCAACCCAGAAGCGAGCCACAGCCCGTGCCAAACCGCTGAAACAGTGCGAAGGCCGGACGACAACGCGAACCAATGCCGAAATAACCAATACAGGCGGCGAACCAAACCTAAAGCCAGCGTAGACTATCGTCCAAAGCAGACGCCATCCAAGAGCCAAGACGCTTGACACTAGCCGGAATCGACAGTATTCACAACAAAGGACCTTCAGTAGGTAAGACAGAGTTCCTAAGGGCCCTGAGGATAGTTTAGCCGACGGACCCAAACGTGGTTCGCCAAAAAGGGGTTGTAAACTACGAAGAAGTACGAACTAGCACCAAGCCTGTGGTCGGTAGCACAGCTAATAATCTACACACTATCCACGTGCTGTCCATGAACCACTTAGCCAAATTGTTCCAAGACCCACTATCACCTACCCAGGAATTCAACAAGACATCCCCACACATACCAATAGTGGGCCATCTCAGAAACGAAGAAACCCAGCAACCTCATCCCAGTTGGACCCCATCCTAAGCGGCTCAGCGATACCCGTGAGGGGTGAGTTTTTGCACTACAACATCCCTCCTATAGCCGAGTTGCATGCGCCGAAAAAGACAAGAGAAAACAAATCACTTCACTCGTATTGACGAGCATTCAAAACACATTAACATATACACGACATAAACCCTGGTGTAATAGCACCATCATCCACATTCGCGAACGACGATTCACTTCCTCAACCGCACGGCCGTTATCATACCATTACACACCTCACACAGAGTTCCTCCTTTTCAGCATCACTCGCCAACTCGCACGACCACTTGTGTCCATATCTACTTCCCCATCCACATCAGATACTCTGCAGGGCTGACAAACAAGACTTCGGGGTCTAACCTCGGCAAGATCCTTAACTCCCCACTTTCACCTTTCGAGGTCCAGATCGCCCTTCGTAGCCAGAGACCCGAACAACCCCCCCTATGTTCTAACACACACGCCGTCCTCTCTCTCACGCTCTCCCCACACTCCCTTCTCACACAACATATCCCCGCTGCTCACGCCCACACAGTTCATACCAATGGTCTCACGCTGTTCGCCTTAGCCCGACTCCGGCACTTCGCCACGACACTCGCACACCACAACTTCGCTCCCTCACACGACCGAAATCTCCTCGCACCGGAGCCTGCTTCACCAACTCACATAAACTGCTCCTCACACTCCTCAGTAGCCCCCACCGCCCGATCACCACCACACAGCCTCAACAGCATCATTCCAACATTCCCCCTAAAGGCGACATAGCGTGTGCCGGACAATCTGAAACTCCACACTAAAACTACTCCCTTCAGGCACGATACCACCCCACATCACTTTCACCCACACGACGAACAATTCCCTCCCACCTCTCTCAACTGCGCCGCCCCCCACCCGCAACAACACGACCCCCTGCACCCACCCGTTGCCCCTGGCTCCATCCACTGCCTCCACCCCTCGCACCCCATCCCTCTCGCCACCATCCCAACGCACCCCCAGTATCTCAACATACTGCACCGATCATGCCGCTATCCCCGACCACGACACCCCGGTGCCATACACCAAACACAACCCCCGAAAAAAAGGTGCATGCATACACCAACTCGGTATTTCTACGCAACGAGGCAACCACGGCTTCACTTCGCCCCCGTTGACTGTCACATCTTCTTATCCCCACCTCGCGTACTCCTCACAACACTCTTTTCCTGCAAACCAAGACCATCCTCCCCACACACCACTGACGCCGATTCTTCCTTTCACAAAACAACACCAGCCCGTCACTTCACCGATCACGACTCGCCTTCACCTCTCACAACACGGCTTTACACAGAGATCCATCTAACGCGATTGCTTCAATGCCGTGCAGTCGCATGTGCAACCACCAAAAACTTCCAACAATATTGGCTCAACTCCCGTTAGGGCCCCTCACATCCAGCTGAGACACCTCCCTGAGTGACGTCCATTCTCCAATTCGAGAGTCTCTCAACGCGACATTTCATCCATGTCCTCGACGCCAACCAGTCTATTCCTGAATAGACAATGTACTCATCACCCCCACTCCTCCACCTCTCTCACACCATTCCATGCCACGAGGCACAGCGTTCTATTGACCACTTTCTTCCACACGTATGGTTCCATGAAAACGCTGTTCACACTTCACTTCGCAAAGCGGTTTGAATCCATTCGCCGAGATCGGAATAACAGCCTGTAGAACAAACTGCAAAAGTCACGCCGCTACCTGTCCTGAACCTCCAACCTCACCTCAGGGCTATACGGACTTTCGTTTCGGCCACACATGCCTGGATCCCTGCCTATTCCCTTACAACACAGTCAAACGTTATTCATAAATACACGTAGGCCAAAGAACACCGATGCGAGTAGCTTTCTTGACTTCAACTTAGCGGAAAAAAAACCCATTCTGCGCATACCCCCTCTGCCACCGCTGAACTCGCACTCGGCACTCCCATGTACATCTGGGACCAGTTCCTGCGGCACGTCGCCGGACATCATTCACCACGACTGCCCCGTACCAGAAACCGTGAAAATATCCACTCTAATTTCATTCCGCGCTGATCGCATCCAGCAATGCAACACCATCATCTGCGTTCTGCACTCTGACACCTGGAGTTGTGCCATGCATCCGAATTGGGCGACTTCCCCCACGATCCCACCCAGTCCGCAAGCCATGCTCCACTCATCGTCCCACTTCCCTCTCAGCGCCCCCCCCCGTCCCAGCACGCCAAAACAATCAAATAACCTCTAATTTATTGGCCGCTCCCCACCTTAGCAGCTGCACCACCAGGCCTCTGCTACATTGGCTGTACAGCCTGCGCGCCCCCTCAACCGACCAACGTCTCCGCACTCAAAACAACTTCGCAGACACATAAAACCGGCCAGCCCTCTCCTCCGTGCCCACGCGTAGCCACTGCCACACACCGTCGCCACCGCTCAACACTCCACCCCCATCATGGCTGCACACTTCCCTACCATTCAGGGCCGTACTTAGACACCTCCTCCTCAACCGTAAAGCCTCATCATCTCTACACACACACTCCGCGTCTCCGACCCCAGGAATGGCTTCCACAACACCGACACAAACCGGCCTCTTCTGCTGCTCCACACACTCCATCTTCCACGCGCGTCAATATAAAAGTCGAATTGATCCACAACTGTGCGACTACAGAGGCCCAGCATTCACCGAACGTCTTGGCACGGGTTCGCTGCATGCGAGCATATCGGAGTGCACCTCTGCCCACACAGAAGTAATACAGTCACATGCGTTCTTTTCGCTTGCGGCCGATTGCATCAAACCCAGCCGCGCCTTCTCACTATAATAATCCCCACTCTCTCATCCAATACATTCCCAACTGACTTTCACTCCACTGCGCCGCCCTGCACAAAAACAATCCGACACCTCTTACACCCGCAGAGAAGCATTATGCGCACACCTCCCCCGACTCTCTCCCAAAAGCCCGTCAGCACCGAATCAACACCAGACGGCGTCAAGAATCAACTGACCAGCCAATCCCAGAGCCGACCCGGGCACAACATCCCCAAACCGCCACTCTCCACCCCCCTGCGCCCCGCGCCTACTCAGCCAAACCCAATACATCTCAGGTTTTCTCGAGCAACAACCCGATCTCGTCGCCACGTCCCACCACCACGCCACTAAGCGCAGGGAAACATCGAATGCCACACCGAATTCACAGAACACGTCTAGAACATCCGTAACAGCCTCCCTGCAAAGATTTCACGACATCCCGAAACGCGAACTTCCCTCCTTACAACCAACTGCGCTGCTCCACCCAAGCCTTCAATCCAGCCTCAGCCTCCCATTACCCCCCAAACTTACCACACGCCCGTCCTTCCGTCAGGCAGAACCTCTCTGATCCAGGTTCAGAAACTGGAACCATCAACGGCCCCAACCCTAAACCGAACAGCGGTTTCGCCCAGCTACCTCCCCCTCCTTTAGCGCGAGCCCACAAGTCGGCTCACATTACAAAGCATATCGGTGGTCTAGCCCCTTGACGGAATCGTGACCAGATAAACTCCGTTCGCCCGGACTCCTGCGCACAAACCTTCAAAGTCATACTAGCAACAACATACCACCAAACACACTCACGAACCTTGGTGACAAACCACGCACCGTCCCAACATCCCACACTACCACCACCCGATCTCATTCTCCCGCCCACGCACTTCCAACAATAGACATTTCCACCATCATAGTCACACTCTGTAGTCCACACAAACGAATCAGAAAACTGGGAACCACTCACGTAGCCCTACGCGCAACCACTCCCACGACCTTACGCACCTTCACACACACACATCCAACCACCACCCGTACACTCCCAAGCAATCATTCCTTGGTTTGGAGACTACTCAAATCGCACCACCGCACACGCTCATCCCACGCACTCCGGAAAAAACCCGCACTCTCCACGCTGAAACTTACCCGTAGTCGAGCGTGAAAAAAACACCAATGGTAACCACCACGAACAAAGCTATTCCATAGAACTCAAGTAGAGTCTGCTTACACGAAAGCACAGCACTCACTGCACGACGATCACTTCTCCTCAACTGCGCACCCGTCTCTCCTGCACCCCCATAGAAATAACCGTTCGCGGTGAGTAAGAGATGACTCACTCAGAAACTCACGAAACAAAGCAAACACCCACAAACAATCTCTACATTCAGGAAAACGTCCACCCACTCAACTAGCAATCGTGTTCCAAAGAAAGTCAGCTGCTCTTCAGGAATCCAGCGCTCGACACAGCAACCCTCGCACGCGCTCTCAACTCTCCATCCTCACACGCCGGCGAACTGAATTGAGCCGTACACCTTCCCCTCCATCCCGCCCCCATTACTACCACTCTCTCGGCCACAGGCGTCCTTACAACCCCTCCGCACCTCTGCTAGACGCATTTCCTCTCCTTCATCGAGCCCCTCACATCGTGCACACTCACTTTCCCTCTGGACACAAACCGCTCTCCTACCCGTACCATCAACATCCCTTCTGCGCTCTCACCCTCAATCCGCGGTTCAGATACGATAGAACGACCACTATCTCCCCCGACATTCCCCCCCCCGCTCCAAGAATCCTCCACCAACCTGCGTCGCTCACGACCCAACAATTCCACACACACTTCCACTACACACCGCTCTCCTTCCCTCTCACTCATCAGCCCTCCTCACGCATCTCCGCACACACACATGCCCCCGTCGTCTAGACACATGCGAGAGACCTATCCTCTCCCTTAGACCACCACCCACACTCCTCACCACGCTCTCCCCCTACGCGCGCTCGAATCACAAAGAGACTACCCACAACGGACGAAAGTGAGCGTTCCTTCCTTTCACACACTCAACCCACACCTCACCACGCAGTGGTGCAGCCCTCAACTCACCCGCAACCAGCACTTCACCAACACTCACGACCTCCTTCAAACCACGCGCCACTCCAACTCTCCACACATCCTGTTCTAGGACGCCCTTCTCCACACGCTCGCACACAACCCTCGCATAGCCGCGACGCGTCTTCAAAACACAAGGGCGCCCTTTCCCACTCTCTCCCAGCCTCTCGAGCCTCTATCACGACAAGCCGACAACATCTGCAACACCACAATCTGGCACAAAATACTCAAAGGCGCGCCCGCCACTTAGTTTCACACCACACTCTCCTCCCTCCTCTCACGCGTCCCTGCCGGAACTCCCGCACACCCACCGCTTCCCACACCCCACGAACCTCGAACACAACTTTCCCACCTTCACAAAGCCCGGCTCTCTCCCGCACACACCGACATCACTACTCTCAACAAGACACGGTAACTGGATCGCACAATCTGCAAGCTCATTCCTCTCTCACTCTGCAACAGCCCCCTAACACCACGTTGGGACATCGGCGGTTATCGACAAAACTCCCCGACAAACGCTACCTCCTCGAACTCAAGCACTTGAGACTTCATACCTGCTACCTCCCTCCCAGCCACGCCCTTACCGCTCGCGGACGCCTTCCTCTTGCCCCGCTCTCTCCCACCTCTTTTCCCCAGCACCCACTCCACAACACCACCCACCCCCTCTACAGCTCTCACCCCTCGAAAGTCTCGCCAGGTCTTCTCTAACCTCACATCGCGACCCGTCCGCCCACAATCACACCGCAGCCACACATCGGCCCGCGCTGCCACAGACCGTCTCTCACCACACCCCAACCTAACGAACGCCGGTTCTTCCTAACACGAAACCATACCTCTGGCATCACCTGCCATCGTCGAATGGGCGATTCCTGCATCACATTCTCCATCAGGGGACCGTAACGATAGTGCATTGACCTTCTGGCGGAAGAAAACGACTTCCCAGACTATAGTTGGGACCGCTCCGGTATCAATAGACAACATGATGAACCATGGGATGCGTAGAGAACGCGAGTCGGCTCTCGTGAACCGTTTGTAACTTCCTCTTTGAAGCATATACACGTTCCCGGACGCTTCGATGACCTTCCGTCCACGGCCGAACGAGTTGACCATCTCAGGGTGCGAATCCCGCAAGGGCATAAAAGATATCTTCTTCGAAAGGATCTTCAATCGGGTAGCGACGCGGCAAACCCTCAGGTTGCGATGACCCTTGTTCACAGTCCACCCTCCCGAATGGAGGCTCCCGAAATCAGTTTTCGGACAGTCGCACCGAATGCACTCATTTAGACCCATCCTGGTGACACTGAAAAGTCCCGCGTCTTGGAGAATTCTCCACCACGTCGTGGTTCTACCTAACCGTGTTTCCACTATTTCAAAATCGTTTCGTTCAATCACTTCGACTTATAGATGCCTCGACACAGAGCCATGCCTCAGGTGGCTAGTAATTCATAATTTCCCCAATAATGGTCGACAATCCAAGTGGGAACTGCACTGCGGTTGCCCGATGCCCAAACTGGTAAACATCCGTAACAAGCACCGTGCCGCCTCGCCAACATGACGAGCGTGTGCAAAGCAAGTTGCGGCGACGAGTACTGACCTCAGGTCTTTCCTCTACTCCAAACCTTGCAGTTCCGCTCAGAAGCAACCTGTCGAACACCAGCAGGGTACCCTTCACGTGTAACCACGCGGGATCATTCGTCATCGTCAAGCTGCACCTCTGCGAAGTTCGGCTTCCGGCGAAGACCCAAAATGCTGTGAGATGCAACTCATCTACTCTCGCCGCCAAGTGTTCAAACCAATTCAAATCCGAAGGAGAGTGACGACACATCTGACGTAGACTCTCCTGTCAGACTGCTCATACGAGAGTGAACCGTCTTGCCGGTGTCGCGAACTAAAACCAGCATGACTTCGTACGCTTTCTCTCAGATTTCCTTTCCGACAACTTCTACCGTCTTGACACGGAACGCCTTTCGCACTCTTCCGCAGGGAAGTTCACGTATCCGATGAGTCGGTCAAGCAAACTCGAATCCGATGTGGCATGAGTATAAACTGTCATGATTAAAACTCTCGAAGGAGCGGCCGATCTCTTTCAGAGTACGCCGTGGAACCGGACTTACGCTTCCTTTCCAGAACCGGAAACCATCAAACACCGTGCATCCGGGGGATCCTTCTTGGCTCTCAAAAGGCTCTTCCAAGCATCAAATTCCGTTTCACACTTTGGTTTCAACTTAACAGTTATAAACTCTCTCATGGTGAGGCTTCAGAAAACCAATCATCTCGATAATCGAGGAAGTCGATCAACTCCGCGCAATATCTGCTACAACTCTCTGAGTTTGATATCAGAAAATAATCTGTCTGAGATCGACAGCATTTCCATGGACTCGCTGACAAAGGACCAAGGTCCTTTGTAGCAACTCCCATCCCTCCGGAGATCACAAACAAAGCGTCCGTATCACGGCAGTCAGATGCTTCGGGTGAACACAGGCGTTGTATCAACAGAGCCACCTGGCTTCGGAACTCAAAAAACAGACACTACTTTACCAAGAGTCCGGAAATGAAACTTCGCCACACCACATCCCTTGGGAAGCAGTTGTGCAAATCCAAACGTCGAGAATCCGTCAGCAATCTCCCGAACTGGGTCGAACCGCTATCGGTGTTGTCTGCATGACAGCTGACATCATCGATGCATGACCCAAATTTCGGTGCGAACAAAAACCTTCACCACCATCTTCCCGAAAAGCCGCGCAGAAAAAACGAGGAGAATGAATTCAACGACACCGACAAACACCCGCCCGGTATCAATCGAAAC
>VCMS01000447.1:56841-75515 GCA_022539475.1 Gracilaria domingensis | reverse complement strand
CTAAACCAATAGCTAGAGACACTCAATACTACCAATCATCTTCTAACATAACATGGTAACACTGCCACACTATCATGACAGCTTACAACAACAAAGCACAACACGCACAACAGTGCACAACCGTGCACATCAAGTTACGTGCCTACACATAACCATGACCATGCACAGATTCACATAGTGCCAACACACTGTAATCCGTACACGCCACCATAACAGTTACGTACAAGCTCACCAACTAACACATCACCACAAACTCACTCCAAGTCCTACGTCACCAACAATACCACAGTGTAAACCTCTTGACACCGCATCTACTCTTCACCATAGTGCCAAAGTCACATGAAGCTGTCCTACATGTCCACGTACATACGTGTGTACCCTGTGCATCATGTACAGCATGCCCAGTGTATTAGCTACACACGTGTACCTGGAAACAACCCATTAGCGCCACAACACTTGTACGAACCACAATGCATATGACCATTTGCAGTAGCCAATCAGAAGCCCGTTTCACGTTGAGTTTGCTCAGAGGCGCATATGCGCTTTTCCAACGGCACCCTCCAAAACAGCCCATGCTCCCCAGCACTTTTGGTTTCAGTGACAGCACAGGGTCAATATCCAACACCCCCCCTCTGTCACTGACTTCAAACTTCTATGTGAATCACACCACCGGCTTCGCGGAACCTCTCGTGCTTCACTCGCGCAAGCGGCTTATTCAGCATGTCGGCAACCATGGAATCCGTCGGGCAGTAGAACAGCACAATCGACTTGGCCTGCAGAGCTTCTCGAGTGAAGTGGAACCGAATTTCAATATGCTTGGTTCGCCTGTTCACCACTCTATTTCGAGCAAGGTCAATGCTGCCCTGGTTGTCAACATACATGGGAGTTGGTTCAACCAGCAGCTTTACAGACCCGTCTGCTTCCATGCCAATCACACTGCCCAATGCCGTTCCAAAGTCGCCTAAGCCAGATCGCCTCCTTGGTGCCAGAGCACAAGCTCACGTACTCAGCCTCTGCACTCGACAGAGCAACTACCTCCTGTTGACGAGACGACCACGACACAGCACCACCGCACATCATGAACAAGTATCCACTAGTGGACTTGCGGTTGGCAACATCGCCAGCCCAGTCAGAGTCCACATAGCCGTGCAGTTGCAAATCGGTGCTGGAGCCATACGTCAACCCGAACGTGGTAGTGCCATTGAGGTAGCGAAGAACACGCTTGACCGCCTTCCAGTGAGTGTTTCCCGGCTTCTCAACATACTTGGCCAGCTTAGCCACAGCATATGAGATGTCTGGACGAGTTCCCACAGAGAGATACATGAGGCAGCCAATCGCCTGACGATACGGTACATGCGTGAGCACTTCCTCGTCAACAGACAAGTCCACACCGCACTCCATAGGAGTGTCAACGGGTTTCGACAGCTGCATGCCAAATCGCTCCAGGACCTTGTTCGTGTACGCTGACTGAGTCAAGTACAGCTCTCGCTTGGTTCTGTCTCGATGGATTTCAAATCCAAGAACCATGCGAGCTTCTTTGAGGTCCTTCATGCGGAAACGACTTGACAGCTCTGCCTTCACACGTTCCACGGTTTTCATGCTCGGACTCGCAATCAGCAAGTCGTCAACATACAGAGCAATGATAACCAAGAAACCCAGTATGATCCCGGTGTAGACACACTCGTCTGCGTCATTCGGCTTGAGGTGCATTTCACCAACAAGGAAGGCGTATATCTTGGCGTGCCACTGTCTTGGTGCTTGTCTAAGCCCATAGATCGCTTTCTTCAGTCGGCACACCAAGTCCTCCTTTCCCTGCTGTGTGAATCCCATTGGCTGCTCCATGTACACTGTCTCGTCAAGGTCACCGTTCAGAAAGGCAGTCTTCACATCCATCTGGTGCAAGTGGAAGTCTCGTACGGCAGTCACTGACAGGATCATTCTGATGGATGTGAACTTCACCACAGGTGCATATGTCTCTGAGAAGTCCACACCCTCGATCTGCAGGAAGCCTCTTGCAACCACACGAGCCTTGTAACGCACGGTCGGTTCACCAGATGACGATGCCTCATACTTCTGCACATATACCCACTTGGACGAAATCACGTTGCTGTCTGCTGGCCTTGGCACTAGATCCCATGTGTCATGCTCCATCAATGACTCGTACTCACTCTTCATCGCCTTCTTCCAAGCTTCGGAATCAGGACGTGACACTGCGTCACCGTACGACGAAGGAGTATCATCACTGGCTGTAAGGAAAGCACTGGCACCACGCCACCACGAGGATGGCGTCTTTCTCTGACGTGTGGATCTACGAAGGGGCTGCGTCTCTGTCACTTCCGGCTCATCTGTGGAACTGGTGTGGTGTGTTCATCCGTACTGGCATTCGTGGTACTCTCATGAGAAGCTGGTGCAGAAGGATCATCTTCAGATTGATCGGCGGATGTGTCGGAGTTGGGGCTTTAGCAGATACCGACTTGTCGACCAAGTCGATATCCGCATAGTCCTCGTCTTCAGAGTGCTCGTCACTTTCAGTTCCAGAGCACTCGTCAAACCTCACATCTCGTGACACAATCACCTTCTTCTTCTGGATGTCCCACAACTTGTACCCGTGGGAGCCTGAAGTGTACCCAATGAAGATGGCCTCCACTGCAGGTCGGAGGCCAAGTGCCGAACACGATTGATGAATTGCAACATCTTCTCGTCCTCGCGCATCTTGACAGAGTAGAAAGCACGTCTGGCGTTGATTCGGTTCAGAAGAATCTTGCGTTGGAACACATGCAGAAGGCCTTCCATGCGTCAGCAGCAGTGTCAATGTCACGAATGTGATCCAAGTGCTCTTCGGCAAACGTGAGTCCAATGATTGCTCTAGCCCTTTCGTCTCGGATTTGCCATTTCGCCAGTTCCTCTTCATCGGTGGGTGCAGAAGTGGTGAGATGGTTCTTGAGGTCTTTCAGTGCAAGTACGTACTGAATCTTCTGCTTCCATGTGTGGAAGTTATCCTCACCCAACTTTTCGATCTTGAGCCCACTGAACGAATCCATGTTGTCAGAAGGAAACAACGGAGCAAATCAAATACGGCGGTGGCAGGTAGGCAGCAACGGCAAACAACGACAGCAAACAATGACAGCAAACAACAGCAGTAAACAACAGCAGCAAACAACAGCAGCAAATAACAACAACTGCAAACAACAACAACGGCAAACAACAACAACAACAACAACAAAAACTTCAATAGTCGGGACCACTGGCAGGAACTAAATTCCCAGTACCCTAGGGATCGGACCCCTACCCCGGAGACCCTCCGGGTAGGAAACGACTTCTGCAGTCTACCTCCTCCTGCGTTCCAGGAGAAGGCGCGTTGCTCTCTACGAGGCGTACAAAGGATGGTTAATGACCAAAGATATGTCTTCATCACTCAACCCAATCTGGTCTTGCAAGAACTTGCGCGACCTCGAAACTGCAGCTACTGATAGAGGTTGAAGCTGAAAGGGAAGGTTGAAGAAAGGATAGGGGGAATGAAAGGAAGTTCGCCAGCTCTGGCTCGGAATTTACTTGGAGGTGCTCGAGTCACCGCTTATATAGAACTACTTTGCGCAACCATCGCAAACCTCCAACTCCAAGCAATACCTAAACCATAGCTAGAGACACTCAATACTACCAATCATCTTCTAACATAACATGGTAACACTGCCACACTATCATGACAGCTTACAACAACAAAGCACAACAACGCACAACAGTGCACAACCGTGCACATCAAGTTACGTGCCTACACATAACCATGACCATGCACAGATTCACATAGTGCCAACACACTGTAATCCGTACACGCCACCATAACAGTTACGTACAAGCTCACCAACTAACACATCACCACAAACTCACTCCAAGTCCTACGTCACCAACAATACCACAGTGTAAACCTCTTGACACCGCATCTACTCTTCACCATAGTGCCAAAGTCACATGAAGCTGTCCTACATGTCCACGTACATACGTGTGTACCCTGTGCATCATGTACAGCATGCCCAGTGTATTAGCTACACACGTGTAACCTGGAAACAACCATTAGCGCCACAACACTTGTACGAACCACAATGCATATGACCATTTGCAGTAGCCAATCAGAAGCCCGTTTCACGTTGAGTTTGCTCAGAGGCGCATATGCGCTTTTCCAACGGCACCCTCCAAAACAGCCCATGCTCCCCAGCACTTTTGGTTTTCAGTGACAGCACAGGGTCAATATCCAACACCCCCCCTCTGTCACTGACTTCAAACTTCTATGTGAATCACACCACCGGCTTCGCGGAACCTCTCGTGCTTCACTCGCGCAAGCGGCTTATTCAGCATGTCGGCAACCATGGAATCCGTCGGGCAGTAGAACAGCACAATCGACTTGGCCTGCAGAGCTTCTCGAGTGAAGTGGAACCGAATTTCAATATGCTTGGTTCGCCTGTTCACCACTCTATTTCGAGCAAGGTCAATGCTGCCCTGGTTGTCAACATACATGGGAGTTGGTTCAACCAGCAGCTTTACAGACCCGTCTGCTTCCATGCCAATCACACTGCCAATGCCGTTCCAAAGTCGCCTAAGCCAGATCGCCTCCTTGGTGCCAGAGCACAAGCTCACGTACTCAGCCTCTGCACTCGACAGAGCAACTACCTCCTGTTGACGAGACGACCACGACACAGCACCACCGCACATCATGAACAAGTATCCACTAGTGGACTTGCGGTTGGCAACATCGCCAGCCCAGTCAGAGTCCACATACCCGTGCAGTTGCAAATCGGTGCTGGAGCCATACGTCAACCCGAACGTGGTAGTGCCATTGAGGTAGCGAAGAACACGCTTGACCGCCTTCCAGTGAGTGTTTCCCGGCTTCTCAACATACTTGGCCAGCTTAGCCACAGCAAATGAGATGTCTGGACGAGTTCCCACAGAGAGATACATGAGGCAGCCAATCGCCTGACGATACGGTACATGCGTGAGCACTTCCTCGTCAACAGACAAGTCCACACCGCACTCCATAGGAGTGTCAACGGGTTTCGACAGCTGCATGCCAAATCGCTCCAGGACCTTGTTCGTGTACGCTGACTGAGTCAAGTACAGCTCTCGCTTGGTTCTGTCTCGATGGATTTCAAATCCAAGAACCATGCGAGCTTCTTTGAGGTCCTTCATGCGGAAACGACTTGACAGCTCTGCCTTCACACGTTCCACGGTTCTCATGCTCGGACTCGCAATCAGCAAGTCGTCAACATACAGAGCAATGATAACCAAGAAACCCAGTATGATCCCGGTGTAGACACACTCGTCTGCGTCATTCGGCTTGAGGTGCATTTCACCAACAAGGAAGGCGTATATCTTGGCGTGCCACTGTCTTGGTGCTTGTCTAAGCCCATAGATCGCTTTCTTCAGTCGGCACACCAAGTCCTCCTTTCCCTGCTGTGTGAATCCCATTGGCTGCTCCATGTACACTGTCTCGTCAAGGTCACCGTTCAGAAAGGCAGTCTTCACATCCATCTGGTGCAAGTGGAAGTCTCGTACGGCAGTCACTGACAGGATCATTCTGATGGATGTGAACTTCACCACAGGTGCATATGTCTCTGAGAAGTCCACACCCTCGATCTGCAGGAAGCCTCTTGCAACCACACGAGCCTTGTAACGCACGGTCGGTTCACCAGATGACGATGCCTCATACTTCTGCACATATACCCACTTGGACGAAATCACGTTGCTGTCTGCTGGCCTTGGCACTAGATCCCATGTGTCATGCTCCATCAATGACTCGTACTCACTCTTCATCGCCTTCTTCCAAGCTTCGGAATCAGGACGTGACACTGCGTCACCGTACGACGAAGGAGTATCATCACTGGCTGTAAGGAAAGCACTGGCACCACGCCACCACGAGGATGGCGTCTTTCTCTGACGTGTGGATCTACGAAGGGGCTGCGTCTCTGTCACTTCCGGCTCATCTTGTGGAACTGGTGTGGTGTGTTCATCCGTACTGGCATTCGTGGTACTCTCATGAGAAGCTGGTGCAGAAGGATCATCTTCAGATTGATCGGCGGATGTGTCGGAGTTTGGGGCTTTAGCAGATACCGACTTGTCGACCAAGTCGATATCCGCATAGTCCTCGTCTTCAGAGTGCTCGTCACTTTCAGTTCCAGAGCACTCGTCAAACCTCACATCTCGTGACACAATCACCTTCTTCTTCTGGATGTCCCACAACTTGTACCCGTGGGAGCCTGAAGTGTACCCAATGAAGATGGCCTCCACTGCAGGTCGGAGGCCAAGTGCCGAACACGATTGATGAATTGCAACATCTTCTCGTCCTCGCGCATCTTGACAGAGTAGAAAGCACGTCTGGCGTTGATTCGGTTCAGAAGAATCTTGCGTTGGAACACATTGCAGATGGCCTTCCATGCGTCAGCAGCAGTGTCAATGTCACGAATGTGATCCAAGTGCTCTTCGGCAAACGTGAGTCCAATGATTGCTCTAGCCCTTTCGTCTCGGATTTGCCATTTCGCCAGTTCCTCTTCATCGGTGGGTGCAGAAGTGGTGAGATGGTTCTTGAGGTCTTTCAGTGCAAGTACGTACTGAATCTTCTGCTTCCATGTGTGGAAGTTATCCTCACCCAACTTTTCGATCTTGAGCCCACTGAACGAATCCATGTTGTCAGAAGGAAACAACGGAGCAAATCAAATACGGCGGTGGCAGGTAGGCAGCAACGGCAAACAACGACAGCAAACAATGACAGCAAACAACAGCAGTAAACAACAGCAGCAAACAACAGCAGCAAATAACAACAACTGCAAACAACAACAACGGCAAACAACAACAACAACAACAACAAAAACTTCAATAGTCGGGACCACTGGCAGGAACTAAATTCCCAGTACCCTAGGGGATCGGACCCCTACCCCCGGAGACCCTCCGGGTAGGAAACGACTTCTGCAGTCTACCTCCTCCTGCGTTCCAGGAGAAGGCGCGTTGCTCTCTACGAGGCGTACAAAGGATGGTTAATGACCAAAGATATGTCTTCATCACTCAACCCAATCTGGCCTCTTGCAAGAACTTGCGCGACCTCGAAACTGCAGCTACTGATAGAGGTTGAAGCTGAAAGGGAAGGTTGAAGAAAGGATAGGGGAATGAAAGGAAGTTCGCCAGCTCTGGCTCGGAATTTACTTGGAGGTGCTCGAGTCACCGCTTATATAGAACTACTTTGCGCAACCATCGCAAACCTCCAACTCCAAGCAATACCTAAACCAATAGCTAGAGACACTCAATACTACCAATCATCTTCTAACATAACATGGTAACACTGCCACACTATCATGACAGCTTACAACAACAAAGCACAACAACGCACAACAGTGCACAACCGTGCACATCAAGTTACGTGCCTACACATAACCATGACCATGCACAGATTCACATAGTGCCAACACACTGTAATCCGTACACGCCACCATAACAGTTACGTACAAGCTCACCAACTAACACATCACCACAAACTCACTCCAAGTCCTACGTCACCAACAATACCACAGTGTAAACCTCTTGACACCGCATCTACTCTTCACCATAGTGCCAAAGTCACATGAAGCTGTCCTACATGTCCACGTACATACGTGTGTACCCTGTGCATCATGTACAGCATGCCCAGTGTATTAGCTACACACGTGTAACCTGGAAACAAGCCATTAGCGCCACAACACTTGTACGAACCACAATGCATATGACCATTTGCAGTAGCCAATCAGAAGCCCGTTTCACGTTGAGTTTGCTCAGAGGCGCATATGCGCTTTTCCAACGGCACCCTCCAAAACAGCCCATGCTCCCCAGCACTTTTGGTTTTCAGTGACAGCACAGGGTCAATATCCAACACCCCCCCTCTGTCACTGACTTCAAACTTCTATGTGAATCACACCACCGGCTTCGCGGAACCTCTCGTGCTTCACTCGCGCAAGCGGCTTATTCAGCATGTCGGCAACCATGGAATCCGTCGGGCAGTAGAACAGCACAATCGACTTGGCCTGCAGAGCTTCTCGAGTGAAGTGGAACCGAATTTCAATATGCTTGGTTCGCCTGTTCACCACTCTATTTCGAGCAAGGTCAATGCTGCCCTGGTTGTCAACATACATGGGAGTTGGTTCAACCAGCAGCTTTACAGACCCGTCTGCTTCCATGCCAATCACACTGCCAATGCCGTTCCAAAGTCGCCTAAGCCAGATCGCCTCCTTGGTGCCAGAGCACAAGCTCACGTACTCAGCCTCTGCACTCGACAGAGCAACTACCTCCTGTTGACGAGACGACCACGACACAGCACCACCGCACATCATGAACAAGTATCCACTAGTGGACTTGCGGTTGGCAACATCGCCAGCCCAGTCAGAGTCCACATACCCGTGCAGTTGCAAATCGGTGCTGGAGCCATACGTCAACCCGAACGTGGTAGTGCCATTGAGGTAGCGAAGAACACGCTTGACCGCCTTCCAGTGAGTGTTTCCCGGCTTCTCAACATACTTGGCCAGCTTAGCCACAGCAAATGAGATGTCTGGACGAGTTCCCACAGAGAGATACATGAGGCAGCCAATCGCCTGGCGATACGGTACATGCGTGAGCACTTCCTCGTCAACAGACAAGTCCACACCGCACTCCATAGGAGTGTCAACGGGTTTCGACAGCTGCATGCCAAATCGCTCCAGGACCTTGTTCGTGTACGCTGACTGAGTCAAGTACAGCTCTCGCTTGGTTCTGTCTCGATGGATTTCAAATCCAAGAACCATGCGAGCTTCTTTGAGGTCCTTCATGCGGAAACGACTTGACAGCTCTGCCTTCACACGTTCCACGGTTTTCATGCTCGGACTCGCAATCAGCAAGTCGTCAACATACAGAGCAATGATAACCAAGAAACCCAGTATGATCCCGGTGTAGACACACTCGTCTGCGTCATTCGGCTTGAGGTGCATTTCACCAACAAGGAAGGCGTATATCTTGGCGTGCCACTGTCTTGGTGCTTGTCTAAGCCCATAGATCGCTTTCTTCAGTCGGCACACCAAGTCCTCCTTTCCCTGCTGTGTGAATCCCATTGGCTGCTCCATGTACACTGTCTCGTCAAGGTCACCGTTCAGAAAGGCAGTCTTCACATCCATCTGGTGCAAGTGGAAGTCTCGTACGGCAGTCACTGACAGGATCATTCTGATGGATGTGAACTTCACCACAGGTGCATATGTCTCTGAGAAGTCCACACCCTCGATCTGCAGGAAGCCTCTTGCAACCACACGAGCCTTGTAACGCACGGTCGGTTCACCAGATGACGATGCCTCATACTTCTGCACATATACCCACTTGGACGAAATCACGTTGCTGTCTGCTGGCCTTGGCACTAGATCCCATGTGTCATGCTCCATCAATGACTCGTACTCACTCTTCATCGCCTTCTTCCAAGCTTCGGAATCAGGACGTGACACTGCGTCTGTTGACGTTTGGATGGTGTCGAGTGCCTGGCAGTCCTTGAATTTGTCTCCAAGTACCTGGAACACAAAGTTGCAGGGGAGCATGGGCACTTTTGGGCACCCTCGCGCGAAAAGCGCATATGCGCCTCTCCGTAAACCCAACGTGATACTGCAATATGATTGGCTACTGCAAATGCGTATATGCAACGTAGTGTGGACAAGTGGACCTGGCTGTATGGGGCAGGAGTGGCGGATGGCACAAGTGGTGCGCTGTGATTGGCTGAAGTGTGCTAGTGCTGGCCAGTTATGCAGTAGCTGAGAATGTGCGAATACAGGCTATACAGAGCGGTTTTTGCAATATGTGCGATTCTAGGCTAGTACGAAGGATTTTGGAGCGAATGTGCGATTCTGAGCTGCGCGAGGGGGTTTGTTGCGCCAGATGGAAATTGTTGATTTTTCAGAGCGATTTTGGATCATGGAGTTGGCATTGGATTTGGCGCGGTTTGATTTAGTTGTTTTGAATTCGTATTGTGATTTGCGCGCGCTTTCGTTGTCAAGGTGTACACTTTGACAGCGTGTGCTGTTATGTCTCATGCAGCGACGGCGGCGGTGCGCGGTTAGTACTAGTAGGTTGCGATCGTCCCCGTTCACTAAACTCGGTCGAAGGTGGCCTACCCCCTTTATTTGTCTTACCTATCTTGTTCATGTTAGAGGTTATAGCTGGGATCGGAAAGTTGACATGAGGAAGGATGGGGGGATGCAAGGGAAGTTCGCCAGCTCTGGCTCATATTTACTTGGAGGTGCTTGAGTCACAACCTATATAGCACTTCTTCGCTACTCCATCATGCGACTCCAACTCTGACCAACATGCAACTCACTAACCAGAGACACTCAATACTACCAATCATCTACAGACATAACATGGTAACAGTGCCAAACTGCTTACAACAGCAGTGCACAACAACGCACAACAGTGTACAACAGTGCACAACAATTCCGTACACTACTGCACAGCAGTGCACAACAATGCACAACAATGCACACCAATGTAGTAGCCATGCACGTCCCTGACAGTGTACCGACACATTTCTACAGCACACCACGAGCACCACACATCAACGCAGTCAACAATATGACAGCCCACCATAGTAACACGACCATGCATACACACAATGCAACACCTCACCATCATGACCAGCCATGCTTACGGAACATCACATCACACTTCACGTGTTGCTGGCACGCTGTAATCTGTACACCACACCGTAATGTGTACGTGCCAGATACCCAAGTCCCACATCATCAACAAGTACCTGTAAACCACATGACGTCAGTCACTTAGCTGCAACATGTTCCATTCATCCATACACACACATTTATATGTAGCACAACTCAAACATGGTGTAAACTTCACAACACTGACAGTGCTGCCACCTGTACCTTGTGTGCACATACATAGCCTTCAACCCCGTACTTCATGACCACTGTACAACCTGTCATCGTTGTACCTTGTGGTCATCCCAGCTGAACGATAGCGTTCCAGTGTAGCCATAAACGTTCAACCCATACTGAGTATACCACACAGCAACGTAGTATACCAAACAGAACAACATCAATCTCGGTTTCACGTATCAAGGTACCATTCTAGACTCCACACATCTCAACTGCTTGATGTCAGTGACAGCATGACTTCCAACACCCTCCCTCTGTTACTGACTTCAAGCAACCAGCGCTCTTGGTCAAGTACATGCTAAGTAACAAGTCGGGCAGTCAAGAAACCAATGTTACTGCAAATAAACCTTACGATGGCCAACGGTGACAACCAAACATCAAGTGCAGTTAGTGTGTGTCCAAGTCCACGGCTGTACCGTTCTACCAGTATACCAAGATCATAGTTCTGTTCTGTACGATTCGGATGTTCTGGAAACACCCTCCTTTTGTCACACACTCTGAACTTCTTACTCATCCTTCGTATGGCAACGAAGACAACAGCTTCCGGTTCAAACAGATATCAACAACAGACAGTGAGAGCCTAAGTCGGAGGATGTTACTCTGACACCCTCCCTCTCTCACTGGCTTTGAACTTCTCTCGGAACGGAAATGCACCTCAGAGTCCTTCACAAAAGGGATCTAGATGTCCACAAGTGACCACATTCTAGACACCGAAAACGAATGTTGCTCCGAGCATGTAACACATAACAACCTCTCGGAGCACCATTAATCACAGTACTTCAACCAGACATGCAAACACACGCAACCTTCTGATTCAAGACCAATTTTCTGAACACCGGACATGCAACAAGTAGCAACCTTCCAGTTCAGCATCACCTTCGTAACAGCTGGACATGCAAAAGAGAGCAACCTTCCAGCTCAACAAATCTCTTCAAACAGCGGACATACAAAATCACAGCAACCTTCCGCGAATAACACACAAAGAGAATTGCAACACAGGCATCCTGGACTTTCAAAATGACAACCTTCCAGGCCCCGTCCCTACAAAGTGATGTCCTACACACTCAGGCATGAAACAATCAACCTCCTGAGTCAATTAGCTCTTTCATTCACACCGGACATGCAAACACATAGCAAACTTCCAGTGACAACAAACTGAAACAAAGAGCAAAACAAACATCACAAGCAATGAAACAAACACTCAGGCATGAAACACTCAACCTCCTGAATCGAACAGCTCTTCCATAACCAGGACATGCATACATGTAACAACCTTCTGGTAACATGAGAACAACATGGAGAGCAAAACACACATCACAAGTAATCAATAATACACTCAGGCATGAAACACTCAACCTCCTGAGTCAAACAGCTCTTCCGTACACACCGGACATGCAGACAAATAGCAACCTTCCGGTACAACAGAAGTAAAGCGAAGAGCACAGCACACATCCCGGGCATACATAACGACAACCTTCTGAGCCTGCATAAGGATGTCACGATAACAACGGACAAGTAACATCGCAACTTTCCAAAGTTGATACAAAGAAGAGCTCAGACATGTTCAACAACAAACACCCAGGAAGTGTCATAAACGAATCTCACACACACAGTCTCAGGCAGGAAACACTCCACGTCCTGAACTGTAGCGAGCATAACAACAACAAACTGCAAGCGATCGGGTGCATAAGGAACTAAGATTCCTGGTACCCTAGGGAGTCGGACCCCTGACCCCCGGAGACCCTCCGGGTAGGAAACGACTTTCTTCTGTCTACCTCCTCCTGCGTTCCAGAAGAAGGCGCGTCGTTCTCTACGAGACGTCCAGAGGATGGTTAGTGACCAAAGATATGCCTTCACCAAGTTAAACCCTCTCTGGTCTCTTGCAAGAACTTGCGCGACCCTGATACTGCAGGTACTATGACAAACCGAGGTACGCTTCCAGCAAGCAAACAATCAAGTTCACAAGCGGCCTGATCCTGAAAAGGAGGTCAGCCTACGACACGTCGCCTCCCCGCACCACCGCAGCAGTACGGATCAAAAGCTCGTTTCAGTTTGTCTTCCCAACAGATCAAGAACCCAACACACAGTCAGGTCACACACAACAAAGGTGAACCACCCCTGTTCGATGCAGTACGTCACGGCACCCCGTCAACTTCAGCACTCGCGGTACTACCAGGTCTTCCGACCGACACCGTTATCTGCCCCGAAGGACCGGTGGGAGCCCGCTCGACAGCGCGTCCGAATTGGTTCAAGCCGCCAGACTAACGTCCCCGATTGCTCGGATCAACCGCTCGTCGCACCGAAACCCAAGTGATCACCACAAATGCCGAGCACACAGGCAGTGCCCGGACTTCAACGAAAAAACGAATGCTGAGCACAACACACAAGTGCACAGACTTCAACGACAACGGTACTCAACCCCTCGGATCAGAACCCGCAAACACGACACGGGGATCACAACAACGAAAACAGAGGCGAGAAACCAACAACAGCGGATAGCGATCGACGAAAACGAAAATGAACGAGAAACCAAGCAGAATCACGAAAGTAGAACAACGTCGAACAACTACCACCACAACGCCCTCAGGGAGGAACGCATACCAAAAGGGAAATACAACACCACCAAACCAGTCAACGACAAGAAACACGACGGCAAACAACCATCGAAAACATCAACAACGGCGTTCAACAACACGGTCGGCGGTGAGGGAGAGCGGCGAAAAGGGAAACCTCAAGACGAACGACAACGGCAGAGGTCAGCGGGGCTGGGCCCATAACCTGTTAGAGGTTATAGCTGGGATCGGAAAGTTGACATGAGGAAGGATGGGGGGATGCAAGGGAAGTTCGCCAGCTCTGGCTCATATTTACTTGGAGGTGCTTGAGTCACAACCTATATAGCACTTCTTCGCTACTCCATCATGCGACTCCAACTCTGACCAACATGCAACTCACTAACCAGAGACACTCAATACTACCAATCATCTACAGACATAACATGGTAACAGTGCCAAACTGCTTACAACAGCAGTGCACAACAACGCACAACAGTGTACAACAGTGCACAACAATTCAGTACACTACTGCACAGCAGTGCACAACAATGCACAACAATGCACACCAATGTAGTAGCCATGCACGTCCCTGACAGTGTACCGACACATTTCTACAGCACACCACGAGCACCACACATCAACGCAGTCAACAATATGACAGCCCACCATAGTAACACGACCATGCATACACACAATGCAACACCTCACCATCATGACCAGCCATGCTTACGGAACATCACATCACACTTCACGTGTTGCTGGCACGCTGTAATCTGTACACCACACCGTAATGTGTACGTGCCAGATACCCAAGTCCCACATCATCAACAAGTACCTGTAAACCACATGACGTCAGTCACTTAGCTGCAACATGTTCCATTCATCCATACACACACATTTATATGTAGCACAACTCAAACATGGTGTAAACTTCACAACACTGACAGTGCTGCCACCTGTACCTTGTGTGCACATACATAGCCTTCAACCCCGTACTTCATGACCACTGTACAACCTGTCATCGTTGTACCTTGTGGTCATCCCAGCTGAACGATAGCGTTCCAGTGTAGCCATAAACGTTCAACCCATACTGAGTATACCACACAGCAACGTAGTATACCAAACAGAACAACATCAATCTCGGTTTCACGTATCAAGGTACCATTCTAGACTCCACACATCTCAACTGCTTGATGTCAGTGACAGCATGACTTCCAACAGTTCACATCTTTTTCCTTTCTACTTGTCTAACCTGCGTTCGTTACTTTAGGTTATGGGCCCAGAGCGTCGACTCTTCGCAGACGTCACGCTCTTCTACTAATTTCTCGTTTGCATTCTACGAAGTTTTGTTTTCTTGCGACAGGTACGCGTTGCGAGCGAGCGAGCGAGCGAGCGAGCAGAAAGACCGCGCTGATTTCCCGCAAGCGACTAGCAGGGGCTAACTGGTGAACGCATATCTTTGGCTACTAACCTCCCTGGGACGTCTCGTACGGATTGTAAAGCCCCTCGCTCTGAAGTACGCAGAGCAGGGTAGGTCAAGAAGAATTCGTGCCTCACCTGGAGAGAGTAACCAGGGACCAGAGGTTCGGACCTCTAGGGTAACCGGATATTAGATCCTGCCAGTGGACCCGCTGCTTTTTCTTCTTCTTCTTGTTGTTTCCGGGTTGAGTTCTGTCTCACCCGTGAGTATACTCCAGGCGTCGAGTACCCGAACTCCGCCTGTGATCGCGTACGGGACGCGTCCCGACGAGCGTTGTAGACCTGGTTACACGGTCTCCGCTGGCGCCCTCGCTGTTGAGTGTTGAGAATACTCCACTCCAGCCTTTACCCTCTTGTGTAACTGAAGCGTTGATTCCCTCTTTCCGCTTCTTTGTTTGTTTCTTTGAGCTTTGCTTTTCACTTCCGAGCTGGTTCTCTACTTTTCTTGGCTTGGTTACTACCTGGTTTGCCGATTCCGACTGTGTTCCTCAGGCTCTTTTGTCATGTCTGACTCCGAAAAGGAAACGGATACCCACTCTGGTGTGAAGATTCCTCGCTTCCATGGCAAGCGTGGTGAGGATTACGCACTCTGGAGGCATCGACTTCGTGCCGCCTGTCGCATCAAAGGTGTCTGGAATGTGGTTAACACAGATACTGAGCAGTCTATTTCAACTGAGACGACCGCTACTGATGGTCAGGGATCCTCTGTTGATGCCATTCGCACGTTATCCAAACGCGAGAAGGCTTGCGGAATCATCATCTGTGCACTTGGTGATGCTCCTTTACGTGTGGTTATGGACGTGGATGACGATCCGGCAAAGATGATCAAGTTGCTGGATGCACGCTATGCTTCGAATCGCACGGTGTCTAGGATTGCTGTTCAGACCCAACTATTCCGTATGACATACAATGGGCAGAACATGTCCGAATACGTTGACCAATTCACGGCTCTGTTCTCGCAGTTGGATCGTATGGGCAAGGATGCTGCCATCCCCGAATCTCACAAAGCTCCAATGTTGTTGGCTTCTATTGATCCGCAGAGCTTACTGGAGTCCACGGCTGCAGCATTACGTACCAAGGAGATCTCTGAGTTAACGTGGGACTATGTTGCTACCACCCTCATTGATGAATACAATGCACGTCACATGACTACTGGTCGCAGTCGCAGCCGAAAGAAAGGAAAGGGAAGAGGTTCCAACAAGTCTCATGGTACCTCCTCTATCACACATCATCGAGACGGTAATGATTCGGATGATGTTTCTGGCACACATGCACTTGCAGCAGCCAGTGGCAGCGGGTATCACTGTGACTTTTGTGGTCGAGATGGACATACCAAAGATCGTTGCTTTGTAAACCCGGACAATCCTGACAACCATCTGCCTCAGAGCATACTCGACAAGTTGGCTTTGAAGGCGAAGGACAAGTCTGGAGGATCTAAAGCGTCAGCAAAGTCGTCTGGTAAGTCCTCCAAGATAGAGATTGCAGGCATGTCATTTGAGAAAGCGACAGTCCTGCCACCTGCGCAACGAGAAATGGACACCTATGCAGACAGTGGAGCAACTTCTCATTACTTCCACTCTGCAGCTGCCTTCGTTCCAAGCTCATTGCACGATGTGGAGGAGCGACACATACGGTTGGCCGACAAGAGTACTGTGTCTGCGACGAAATGTGGAGATGTTATTCTGCCTTTTGACAATGTGAATCTAAGGTTGACTGATGCCCTACTCGTGCCTGACATGGAGTACAACCTAGTTTATGTTGGGAGCCTTGCCGACAAGTCTATTGAGTCTCGGTTCCGTGCACGTGAAGTTCGCCTGATTCATGAAAATGGCTTGGTGGTCGGGTGCGGACAGCGCGATAAACGTTCTGGCCTGTATACTTTGCCCGAACCGGTCATGCATTTCGGCGCGGAGCACGCATTACTCGCTGGTAAAGCCGATTTGCAGTGCATGTTGAAGGCATCATTATCGGAGTTGACTCAACTATGGCACCGCCGACTGGCTCATATCAACCCGAGATGATAGAGGTTATAGCTGGGATAGGAAAGTTGACATGAGGAAGGATGGGGGGATGCAAGGGAAGTTCGCCAGCTCTGGCTCAGATTTACTTGGAGGTGCTTGAGTCACAACCTATATAGCACTTCTTCGCTACTCCATCATGGGACTCCAACTCTGACCAACATGCAACTCACTAACCAGAGACACTCAATACTACCAATCATCTACAGACATAACATGGTAACAGTGCCAAACTGCTTACAACAGCAGTGCACAACAACGCACAACAGTGTACAACAGTGCACAACAATTCAGTACACTACTGCACAGCAGTGCACAACAATGCACAACAATGCACACCAATGTAGTAGCCATGCACGTCCCTGACAGTGTACCGACACATTTCTACAGCACACCACGAGCACCACACATCAACGCAGTCAACAATATGACAGCCCACCATAGTAACACGACCATGCATACACACAATGCAACACCTCACCATCATGACCAGCCATGCTTACGGAACATCACATCACACTTCACGTGTTGCTGGCACGCTGTAATCTGTACACCACACCGTAATGTGTACGTGCCAGATACCCAAGTCCCACATCATCAACAAGTACCTGTAACCACATGACGTCAGTCACTTAGCTGCAACATGTTCCATTCATCCATACACACACATTTGCATGTAGCACAACTCAAACATGGTGGTAAACTTCACAACACTGACAGTGCTGCCACCTGTACCTTGTGTGCACATACATAGTGTTGGATGTTGACCCTGTGCTGTCACTGAAAACCAAAAGTGCTGGGGAGCATGGGCTGTTTTGGAGGGTGCCGTTGAAAAGCGCATATGCGCCTCTGCGCAAACTCAACGTGAAACGGGCTTCTGATTGGCTACTGCAAATGGTCATATGCATTGTGGTTTGTACAAGTGTTTGTGGCGCTAATGGGTTGTTTCCGGTACACGTGTGTAGCTAGTACACTGGGCATACTGTACATGATGCACAGGGTACACACGTATGTACGTGGACATGTAGGACAGCTTCATGTGACTTTGGCACTATGGTGAAGAGTAGATGCGCTGTCAAGAGGTTTACACTGTGGTATTGTTGGTGACGTAGGACTTGGAGTGAGTTTGTGGTGACGTGTTAGTTGGTGAGCTTGTACGTAACTGTTATGGTGGCAGGTACGGATTACAGTGTGTTGGCACTATGTGAATCTGTGCATGGTCATGGTTATGTGTAGGCACGTAACTTGATGTGCACGGTTGTGCACTGTTGTGCGTTGTTGTGCTGTGTTGTTGTAAGCTGTCATGATAGTGTGGCAGTGTTACTATTGTTAGTTAGAAGTGGATTTGTGTATTGAGGTGTCTCTACTGTGCGTTTATAATGCTGGATTGAGTTGTGCGATGAGTGTCGCAAAGTAGTTCTATATAAGCGGTGACTCGAGACGCCTCCAAGTAAAATTCCGAGCCAGGAGCTGGCGAACTTCCCTTCATTTCCCCCCATCCTTTTCTGTCAACCTTCCCTTTTGTCAGCTTCAACCTCTATCAGGTTATGGCCCAGCCCGCTGACCTTCTGCCGTTATCGTTCCCTCTCGCGCTGATTCTCGCCGCTTCCCCACCACCGTTCATCCGCTCTCATCGCCGCCTGTTTCCCTGTCGTTCCCTTCCTCCGTTGCGTCGGTGTGTTACCGTTATCGTGGTCGGTGTGACTTTCTTCTTT
>VCMS01000447.1:24329-54245 GCA_022539475.1 Gracilaria domingensis | reverse complement strand
TATCTTCGGTCATTAACCATCCTCTGGAAGTCTCGTAGAGAGCGACGCACCTTCTCCTAGAACGCAGGAGGAGGTAGACTGCAGAAGTCGTTTCTTACCCGGAGAGTCTCCGGGGGTCAGGGGTCCGACTCCCTAGGGTACCAGGAATCTTAGTTCCTTTTGCACCCGACTATTCATCTTTATTGTTGTTGTTGTTTGTTGTTATTGTTGTTTGTTGTTGTTTGTTGTTGTTTGCTGTTGTTGTTTACCGCTGTCGTTTGCTATTGCCGCCTGTCTGCCACCGCATTATCTGGTTCGCTGCAGTTCCTCTCTTACATCATGGACTCGTTTAGTGGGCTCAAGATCGAGAAGTTGGGTGAGGATAACTTCCATACTTGGAAGCAGAAGATTCAGTATGTACTTGCACTGAAAGACCTCAAGAACCATCTCACCACTTCTGCACCCACGGATGAAGAGGAACTGGTAAAGTGGCAAATCCGCGACGAAAGGGCTAGAGCTATCATTGGACTCACGCTTGCCGACGAGCACTTGGATCACATTCGAGACATCGAGACTGCTGCTGACGCATGGAAGGCCATTTGCAATGTGTTTCAACGTAAGACTCTTCTGAACCGAATCAACGCCAGACGTGCTTTCTACTCTGTCAAAATGCGCGAGGACGAGAAGATGTTGCAATTCATCAATCGTGTTCGGCACTTGGCCTCCGACCTCAAGAGTATGGACGTCAACGTTGAAGAAGAGGACATTGCTATGGCTGCCCTATGTGGACTTCCGGATCGTTTTGAGCACCTCATTGTTGCAATTGACACCACGATCGGAGATCGCCAACTCACCATGGAGTTTGTGAAGAGCCGTCTATTGCAAGAAGAGCAACGTATGAGTGATCGTGCCAAGGAGGAGTCCGGTGGTGATGCTGCACTCTTGGGACGCCAGTTTCGTAGGAAGTCATTGAAGTCGGTTGTGTGTTACTATTGTGGCATAAAGGGTCATATCCAGAAGAACTGTTTCAAAAAGCAACGTGATGGGGCTAACAAGGATCAGATCGATGCTGCTCACCCAAGTGTACATACCGCGCTCAACGATGAGCAAGGTACGGGCGGCAGCGATTCTGACTTTGTATGCCTCATTGCGAATGGTGCCGACAAGGCCACTAACAGTGACTGGATTGTTGACTCTGGAGCTACTGCGCACATGACTTATGACGACTCAATGTTCCAAACGTACGAGACAAAGGTGTCGTCGGGTGTGAGCATCGGCAATGATTCCAAGTTGCAGTCTGTTGGTCACGGAAGTGTGGAGCTCGATCTGACAGTTGAAGGGTCCAAGCGTAAGTGCAAGCTAAGCAGGTGGTACACGTGCCCAACTTACGGTACCATTTGTTGTCTGTGTCACAGATTTGTGATCTGGGCTGCACGGTAGTGTTTGACAAAGAAAAGGTATGTGTGTACAAGGGGTCAAAAGTGGTTGCCGTTGGGCGCCGCGTCAAAGACCTGTACTACCTTTGCACTGCTGCAGATCAGTTCACGGACACGGACAGTGCGCTTGTGTCAGACTTGTCTCTTTGGCATGCTCGAATGGCTCATGTGAATGTGGAAGGCATCAAGCAGATGGCTCGAAACGGTGTTGTGTCAGGTCTGAATGTGGATGTGGCTCAGAAGCTGGATGTGTGTGGCTCTTGTGTAGTGGGCAAAGCAACCCGTGCTCCGACTCCCAAGCAAGGGGGGGAACGAGCTGAACACGTACTGGACCTGGTACACTCTGATATATCGGGTCCAGTGAACGTGAAGTCCTTGGGAGGCTCGCACTACTTTGTCACATTCATCGATGACCACAGCCGCTACTGCTTCTTGTACATGCTCAAGACGAAGGATGAGGTGTTCCGGATGTTCATCAAGTGGCTCAGGTTTGTGGAGAACCAGATGGGCAGGAAAGTGTTAACCATCACCGCTCGCAAGAGTGTGTTGCGTGCATTACGCACTGACAATGGTGGTGAGTACTTGTCCAATCGGTTCTCCGAAAAGCTTGAGCAGTACGGTATTGAGCATCAGCGAACTGTGCCTTATAATCCACAGCAGAACGGGCTTGCCGAGAGGTTCAATCGCACACTCATGGACTTGGTCAGGTCAATTTGCATCACAAGAATGTGCCAAAAAGCTTTTGGGCTGAGGCTCTGAATGTTTCTGTGTATGTGCGCAACAGAGTGACCTGCAAAGCGCTTCCGAGTGACGTGACTCCGTTTGAGCTGTGGCATGGACAGAAGCCTGATCTGAGCAATCTGCGTGTGTTTGGTAGCCGTTGCTGGTACAAGGTGGTTGATCACAAGTTGAAGAAGCTGGAAGAGCGTGCAGTGGAGGCCATCTTCATTGGGTACACTTCAGGCTCCCACGGGTACAAGTTGTGGGACAGCCAGAAGAAGAAGGTGATTGTGTCACGAGATGTGAGGTTTGACGAGTGCTCTGCAACTGAAAGTGACGAGCACTCTGAAGACGAGGACTATGCGGATATCGACTTGGTCGACAAGTCGGTATCTGCTGAAGCCCCAACCTCCGACACATCCGCCGATCATTCTGAAGATGATCCTTCTGCACCAGCTTCTCATGAGAGTACCACGAATGCCAGTACGGATGAAGACACCACACCAGTTCCACAAGATGAGCCGGAAGTGACAGAGACGCAGCCCCTTCGTAGATCCACACGTCAGAGAAAGACGCCATCCTCGTGGTGGCGTGGTGCCAGTGCTTTCCTTACAGCCAGTGATGATACTCCTTCGTCGTACGGTGACGCAGTGTCACGTCCTGATTCCGAAGCTTGGAAGAAGGCGATGAAGAGTGAGTACGAGTCATTGATGGAGCATGACACATGGGATCTAGTGCCAAGGCCAGCAGACAGCAACGTGATTTCGTCCAAGTGGGTGTATGTACAAAGTATGAGGCTTCGTCATCTGGTGAACCGACAGTGCGTTACAAGGCTCGTGTGGTTGCAAGAGGCTTCCTGCAGATCGAGGGTGTGGACTTCTCAGAGACTTATGCACCTGTGGTGAAGTTCACATCCATCAGAATGATCCTGTCAGTGACTGCCGTACGAGACTTCCACTTGCACCAGATGGATGTGAAGACTGCCTTTCTGAACGGTGACCTTGACGAGACAGTGTACATGGAGCAGCCAATGGGATTCACACAGCAGGGAAAGGAGGACTTGGTGTGCCGACTGAAGAAAGCGATCTATGGGCTTAGACAAGCACCAAGACAGTGGCACGCCAAGATATACGCCTTCCTTGTTGGTGAAATGCACCTCAAGCCGAATGACGCAGACGAGTGTGTCTACACCGGGATCATACTGGGTTTCTTGGTTATCATTGCTCTGTATGTTGACGACTTGCTGATTGCGAGTCCGAGCATGAAAACCGTGGAACGTGTGAAGGCAGAGCTGTCAAGTCGTTTCCGCATGAAGGACCTCAAAGAAGCTCGCATGGTTCTTGGATTTGAAATCCATCGAGACAGAACCAAGCGAGAGCTGTACTTGACTCAGTCAGCGTACACGAACAAGGTCCTGGAGCGATTTGGCATGCAGCTGTCGAAACCCGTTGACACTCCTATGGAGTGCGGTGTGGACTTGTCTGTTGAGGAGGAAGTGCTCACGCATGTACCGTATCGTCAGGCGATTGGCTGCCTCATGTATCTTCTGTGGGAACTCGTCCAGACATCTCATATGCTGTGGCTAAGCTGGCCAAGTATGTTGAGAAGCCGGGAAACACTCAGTGGAAGGCGGTCAAGCGTGTTCTTCGCTACCTCAATGGCACTACCACGTTCGGGTTGACGTATGGCTCCAGCACCGATTTGCAACTGCACGGCTATGTGGACTCTGACTGGGCTGGCGATGTTGCCAACCGCAAGTCCACTAGTGGATACTTGTTCATGATGTGCGGAGGTGCTGTGTCGTGGTCGTCTCGTCAACAGGAGGTAGTTGCTCTGTCGAGTGCGGAGGCTGAGTACGTGAGCTTGTGCTCTGGCACCAAGGAGGCGATCTGGCTTAGGCGACTTTGGAACGGCATTGGCAGTGTGATTGGCATGGAAGCAGACGGGTCTGTAAAGCTGCTGGTTGAACCAACTCCCATGTATGTTGACAACCAGGGCAGCATTGACCTTGCTCGAAATGGAGTGGTGAACAGGCGAACCAAGCATATTGAAATTCGGTTCCACTTCACTCGAGAAGCTCTGCAGGCCAAGTCGATTGTGCTGTTCTACTGCCCGACGGATTCCATGGTTGCCGACATGCTGAATAAGCCGCTTGCGCGAGTGAAGCACGAGAAGTTCCGCGAAGCCGGTGGTGTGATCCACATAGAAGTTTGAAGTCAGTGACAGAGGGGGGGTGTTGGATGTTGACCCTGTGCTGTCACTGAAAACCAAAAGTGCTGGGGAGCATGGGCTGTTTTGGAGGGTGCCGTTGGAAAAGCGCATATGCGCCTCTGCGCAAACTCAACGTGAAACGGGCTTCTGATTGGCTACTGCAAATGGTCATATGCATTGTGGTTGTACAAGTGTTGTGGCGCTAATGGGTTGTTTCCGGGGTACACGTGTGTAGCTAGTACACTGGGCATACTGTACATGATGCACAGGGTACACACGTATGTACGTGGACATGTAGGACAGCTTCATGTGACTTTGGCACTATGGTGAAGAGTAGATGCGCTGTCAAGAGGTTTACACTGTGGTATTGTTGGTGACGTAGGACTTGGAGTGAGTTTGTGGTGACGTGTTAGTTGGTGAGCTTGTACGTAACTGTTATGGTGGCGGTACGGATTACAGTGTGTTGGCACTATGTGAATCTGTGCATGGTCATGGTTATGTGTAGGCACGTAACTTGATGTGCACGGTTGTGCACTGTTGTGCGTTGTTGTGCTTTGTTGTTGTAAGCTGTCATGATAGTGTGGCAGTGTTACCATGTTATGTTAGAAGATGATTGGTAGTATTGAGTGTCTCTAGCTGTGGTTTAGGTAATGCTTGGAGTTGGAGTTGTGCGTGGTGTCGCAAAGTAGTTCTATATAAGCGGTGACTCGAGCGCCTCCAAGTAAATTCCGAGCCAGAGCTGGCGAACTTCCCTTCATTCCCCATCCTTTCTTCAACCTTCCCTTTCAGCTTCAACCTCTATCAGGGTCATCTTGACTCATGGGTAAATGTGTCAGAGGTGAGGCTTTGCAGCTCCCGACTTGTCGACCAAGTCGATTTCCGCATAGTCCTCGTTGTTGATGTTTGGTCATGTCGAGTGCCTGTCAGTCCTCAAGGTGCTCAATTACTTGGACACAAAGTGCAGGGGAGCATGGGCACTTTTGGCACCTCGCGCGAAAAGCGCATATGCGCCTCTCCACAAACCAACGTGATACTGCATTTATTGGCTACTGCAAATGCTTATATGCAACGTAGGTGGACAAGTGGACTGGCTGTATGCAGGAGTGGCGAATGGCACAGTGGTGCGCTGTGATGGCTGAGTCTGCTACTGCTGGCCAGTATCAGTAGCTGAGAATGTGCGAATACAGGCTGTTTGAGCAGATTTGCAATATGTCGATCAGCTAGTACGAAGGTTTGGAGCGAATGTGGATCTGAGCTGCGCGAGCGGTTGATGCGCCGATTGAAATGTTGATTTTGGGCTACTAATGGATCATGGAGTGCATTGGATTGGCGCGGTTTGATTTAGTTGTTTTGAATTCGTGTTATGATTTGCACGCGCTTTCGTTGTCAAGGTGTACACTTTGACAGCGTGTGCTGTTATGTCGCATGCAGCGACGGCGGCGGTGCGCGTTAGTACTAGTAGGTTGCGATTGTCCCGTTCACTAACTGGTCGAGGTGGCCTACCTTTTGTTGTCTTACCCATCTTGTTCACATCTTTTTTTTCACTTCTCTAACCTGCGTTCGTTGCGTACTCGTGTTCGGAGTGCTCGTCACTTTCAGTTCCAGAGCACTCGTCAAACCTCACATCTCGTGACACAATCACCTTCTTCTTCTGTCCGTCCCACAACTTGTATCCATGGGAGCTTGAAGTGTACCCAATGAAGATGGCTCTACTGCACGCTCTTCCAGCTTCTTCAACTTGTGATCAACCACCTTGTACCAGCAACGGCTACCAAACACACGCAGATTGCTCAGATCAGGCTTCTGCCCATGCCACAGCTCAAACGGGGTCACGTCACTCGGAAGCGCTTTGCAGGTCACTCTGTTGCACACATACACAGAAACATTCAGAGCCTCAGCCCAAAAGCTTTTTGGCACATTTTGTGATGCAACATTGACCTGACCAAGTCCATGAGTGTGCGGTTGAACCTCTCGGCAAGTCCGTTCTGCTGTGGATTGTAAGGCACAGTTTGCTGATGCTCAATACCGTACTGCTCCAGTTTGTCGGAGAACCGATTGGACAAGTACTCACCACCATTGTCAGTGCGTAATGCACGCAACACACTCTTGCGAGCGGTGATGGTTAACACTTTCCTGCCCATCTGGTTCTCCACAAACCTGAGCCACTTGATGAACATCCGGAACACCTCATCCTTCGTCTTGAGCATGTACAAGAAGCAGTAGCGGCTGTGGTCATCGATGAATGTGACAAAGTAGTGCGAGCCTCCCAAGGACTTCACGTTCACTGGACCCGATATATCAGAGTGTACCAGGTCCAGTACGTGTTCAGCTCGTTCCCCCCCTTGCTTGGCAGTCGGAGCACGGGTTGCTTTGCCCACTACACAAGAGCCACACACATCCAGCTTCTGAGCCACATCCACATTCAGACCTGACACAACACCGTCTCGAGCCATCTGCTTGATGCCTTCCACATTCACATGAGCCATTCGAGCATGCCAAAGAGACAAGTCTGACACAAGGGCACTGTCCGTGTCCGTGAACTGATCTGCAGCAGTGCAAAGGTAGTACAGGTCTTTGACGCGGCGCCCAACGGCAACCACTTTTGACCCCTTGTACACACATACCTTTTCTTTGTCAAACACTACCGTGCAGCCCAGATCACAAATCTGTGACACAGACAACAAGTGGTACCGTAAGTTGGGCACGTGTACCACCTGCTTTAGCTTGCACTTACGCTTGGACCCTTCAACTGTCAGATCGAGCTCCACACTTCCGTGACCAACAGACTGCAACTTGGAATCATTGCCGATACTCACACCCGACGACACCTTTGTCTCGTACGTTTGGAACATTGAGTCATCATAAGTCATGTGTGCAGTAGCTCCAGAGTCAACAATCCAGTCACTGTTAGTGGCCTTGTCGGCACCATTCGCAATGAGGCATACAAAGTCAGAATCGGTGCCGCCCGTACCTTGCTCATCGTTGAGCGCGGTATGTACACTTGGGTGAGCAGCATCGATGTGATCCTTGTCAGCCCCATCACGTTGCTTCTTGAAACAGTTCTTCTGGATATGACCCTTTATGCCACAATAGTAACACACAACCGACTTCAATGACTTCCTACGAAACTGGCGTCCCACGAGTGCTGCATCACCACCGGACTCCTCCTTGGCACGATCACTCATACGTTGCTCTTCTTGCAACAGACGGCTCTTCACAAACTCCATGGTGAGTTCGCGATCTCCGATCGTGGTGTCAATTGCAACAATGAGGTGCTCAAAACGTTCCGGAAGTCCACATAGAGCGGCCATGGCAATGTCCTCTTCTTCAACGTTGAAGTCCATACTCTTGAGGTCGGAGGCCAAGTGCCGAACACGATTGATGAATTGCAACATCTTCTCGTCCTCGCGCATCTTGGCAGAGTAGAAGGCACGTCTGGCGTTGATTCGGTTCAGAAGAGTCTTGCGTTGGAACACATTGCAGATGGCCTTCCATGCGTCAGCAGCAGTGTCAATGTCACGAATGTGATCCAAGTGCTCGTCAGCAAGCGTGAGTCCAATGATCGCTCTAGCTCTTTCGTCTCGGATTTGCCATTTCGCCATTTCCTCTTCATCTGTGGGTGCAGAAGTAGTGAGATGGTTCTTGAGGTCTTTCAGTGCAAGTTCGTACTGAATCTTCTGCTTCCAGGTGTGGAAGTTATCCTCACCCAACTTCTAGATCTTGAGCCCACTGAAAGAATCCATGTTGTAAGAAGGAAACAGCGGAGCAAATCAAATACAGCGGCGGCAAGTAGACAGCAACGGCAAACAACGACAACAAACAACGACAGCAAACAACAGCAGTAAACGACAGCAGCAAACAACAGCAGCAAACAACAACAACTGCAAACAACAACAACGTCAAACAACAACAACAACAACAACAAAAACTTCAATAGTCGGTACCACTGGCAGGAACTAAATTCCCAGTACCCTAGGGGATCGGACCCCTGACCTCCGGTAACCCTCCGGGTAGGAAACGACTTCTGCAGTCTACCTCCTCCTGCGTTCCAGGAGAACGCGCGTTGCTCTCTACGAGGCGTCCAAAGGATGGTTAATGACCAAAGATATGTCTTCACCACTTAACCCAATCTGGCCTCTTGCAAGAACTTGCGCGACCTCAAAACTGCAGCTACTATGACAAACCAAGGTATGCTCCTAACGAGCAGACAATAATGCCCACACGCAGCCTGATCCTGAAAAGGACGTCAGCCTTCGGTACGTCGCCTCCCCGCTCAACCGAGGTTGCACGGATCAAAAGCTTCTTTCGGTTTGCCTTCACCACAGATCAAGAACCCGACACAAAGTCAGGTCAACAACAACAAAGGTGAGCCACCCAAATCCAACAGTGCGTCACGGCACCCCGTCGACTTCAGCACTCGCGGTACTACCAGGTCTTCCGACCGACACCGTTATCCGCCCCGAAGGACCGGTGGGAGCCCGCTAGACAGCACGTCCGCTTTGGTTGAAGCCGCCAGACTAACGTCCCCGATTGCTCGGATCAACCGCTCGTCGCTGGACCTCAGATGACAAACCCAAACGCTGAGCACACACAGTGCACAGACTTCAACAACTGCTGAGCACACACGCAGTGCACAGACTTCAACAACGAACGGTCCTCAACCTCTCGGATCAGAACCCGCAACACGACGCGCGGATCCCAACAATAATGACAGAGGGAGACCAAACGAAACGGATAGCGATCGACAACACGGGCAACATCGAGCGCCCAAACACTATCAAGATACAGAATCAAAGTCGAACCACTACCACCACAACGCCCTCAGGGAGGAACGCAAGACCGAAAGGAGAAGATCAACACCAACCAACAACACGGTCAACACACCCGACGCAACGACGAAAGGAGAGAGAAGGGAAAACAGCGAAGCGGGTGAACGGCGGTGAGGGAGAGCGGCGATAGACGAACGATAACGGCAGAGGTCAGCGGGGCTGGGCCCATTAACTGATGGAGGTTATAGCTGGAAAGAGAAGTTTGAGAGAAAGGATGGGGGGAATGAAAGGAAGTTCGCCAGCTCTGGCTCGGAATTTACTTGGAGGTGCTCGAGTCACCGCTTATATAGAACTACTTTGCGCAACCATCGCAAACCTCCAACTCCAAGCAATACCTAAACCACTAGCTAGAGACACTCAATACTACCAATCATCTTCTAACATAACATGGTAACACTCCCACACTATCATGGCAGCTTACAACAACAAAGCACAACAGTGCACAACAGTGCACAACAACTTACGTGCCTACACATAACCGTGACCATGCACAGATTCACAAAGTGCCAACACACTGTAATCCCTACACGACACCATAACAGTTACGTACAAGCTCACCAACAACATTTCACCACAAACTCACTCCAAGTCCTACGTCACCAACAACACCACACTGTAATCCTCTTGACACCGCATCAACTCTTCACCATAGTGCCCAAGTTACACCAAGCTGTCCTACATGTCCACGTACATACGTGTGTACCCTGTGTATCATGTACAGCATGCCCAGTGTACTAGCTACCCATGTGTACCCCGGAAACAACGCATTAGCGCCACAACACTTGTACCAACCACAATGCATATGACCATTTGCAGTAGCCAATCAGAAGCCCGTTCCACGTTGAGTTTGCGCAGAGGCGCATATGCGCATTTCCAACGGCACCCTCCAAAACAGCCCATGCTCCCCAGCACTTTTGGTTTTCAGTGACGGCACACGGTCAACATCCAACAAGGTGTCGTCGGGTGTGAGTATCGGCAATGATTCCAAGTTGCAGTTTGTTGGTCACGGAAGTGTGGAGCTCGATCTGACAGTTGAAGGGTCCAAGCGTAAGTGCAAGCTAAAGCAGGTGGTACACGTGCCCAACGTACGGTACCACTTGTTGTCTGTGTTACAGATATGTGATCTGGGCTGCACGGTAGTGTTTCACAAAGAAAAGGTATGTGTGTACAAGGGGTCAAAAGTGGTTGCCGTTGGGTGCCACGTCAAAGACCTGTACTACCTTTGCACTGCTGCAGATCAGTTCACGGACACGGACAGTGCCCTTGTGTCAGACTTGTCTCTTTGGCATGCTCGAATGGCTCATGTGAATGTGGAAGGCATCAAGCAGATGGCTCGAAATGGCGTTTTGTCAGGTCTGAATGTGGACGTGGCTCACAAGGTGGATGTGTGTGGCTCATGTGTAGTGGGCAAAGCAACCCGTGCTCCGACTCCCAAGCAAGGGGGGGAACGAGCTGAACACGTATTGGACCTGGTACACTCTGATATATCGGGTCCAGTAAACGTGAAGTCCTTGGGAGGCTCGCACTACTTTGTCACATTCATCGATGACCACAGCCGCTACTGCTTCTTGTACATGCTCAAGACGAAGGATGAGGTGTTCCGGATGTTCATCAAGTGGCTCAGGTTTGTGGAGAACCAGATGGGCAGGAAAGTGTTAACCATCACCGCTCGTAAAAGTGTGCTGCGTGCTTTGCGCACAGACAACGGTGGTGAGTACCTGTCCAATCGGTTCTCCGACAAACTGGAGCAGTACGGTATTGAGCATCAGCGAACTGTGCCTTACAATCCACAGCAGAACGGACTTGCCGAGAGGTTCAATCGCACACTCATGGACTTGGTCAGGTCAATGTTGCATCACAAAAATGTGCCAAAAAGCTTTTGGGCTGAGGCTCTGAATGTTTCTGTGTATGTGCGCAACAGAGTGATCTGCAGAGCGCTTCCGAGTGACGTGACTCCGTTTGAGCTGTGGCACGGACAGAAGCCTGATCTGAGCAATCTGCGTGTGTTTGGTAGCCGTTGCTGGTACAAGGTGGTTGATCACAAGTTGAAGAAGCTGGAAGAGCGTGCAGTAGAAGCCATCTTCATTGGGTACACTTCAGGCTCCCACGGATACAAGTTGTGGGACAGACAGAAGAAGAAGGTGATTGTGTCACGAGATGTGAGGTTTGACGAGTGCTCTGGAACTGAAAGTGACGAGCACTCTGAACACGAGGAATATGCGGAAATCGACTTGGTCGACAAGTCGGGACCTGCTGAAACCTCAACCTCTTACACATCCACCAATGATTCTGAAGATGACCCTTCCGCACCAGCTTCTCACGAAAGTACCACGAATGCTAGTACGGATGAACACACCACACTAGACGCCCATGATGAGCCCGGATTGTTAGAGACGCAGCCCCTTCGTAGATCCACACGTCAGAGAAAGACGACATCCTCATGGTGGCTTGGTGCCAGTGCTTTCCTTACAGCCAGTGATGATACTCCTTCGGCGTACGGTGACGCAGTGTCACGTCCTGATTCCGAAGCTTGGAAGAAGGCGATGAAAAGTGAGTATCAATCGTTGATGGAGCACGACACGTGGGATCTAGTGCCAAGGCCAGCAGACAGCAACGTGATTTCGTCCAAGTGGGTGTATGTGCAGAAGTATGAGGCTTCGTCATCTGGTGAACCGACAGTGCGTTACAAGGCTCGTGTGGTTGCAAGAGGCTTCCTGCAGATCGAGGGTGTGGACTTCTCAGAGACTTATGCACCCGTAGTGAAGTTCACATCCATCAGAATGATCTTGTCTGTGACTGCCGTACGGGACTTTCACTTGCACCAGATGGACGTGAAGACTGCCTTTCTGAACGGTGACCTTGACGAGACAGTGTACATGGAGCAGCCAATGGGGTTCACACAGCAGGGAAAGGATGACTTGGTGTGCCGACTGAAGAAAGCGATCTATTGGCTTAGACAAGCACCAAGACAGTAGCACGACAAAGTATACGCCTTCCTTGTTGGTGAAATGCACCTCAAGCCGAATGACGTAGACGAGTGTGTCTACACCGGGATCATACTGGGTTTCTCGGTTATCACTGTTCTGTATGTTGACTACTTGCTGATTGTCAGTCCGAGCATGAAAACCGTGGAACATGTGAAGACAGAGCTGTCAAGTCGTTTCCGTATGAAGGACCTCAAAGAAGCTCGCATGGTTCTTGGATTTGAAATCCATCGAGACAGAACCATGCGAGAGGTGTAATTTTTTAGAGGTTATAGCTGGGATCGGAAAGTTGACATGAAGAAGAATTGGGGGATGCAAGGGAAGTTCGCCAGCTCTGGATTGGAATTTACTTGGAGGTGCTTGAGTCACAACTTGTATATCACTTCCTCGCTAGACCATCATGTGTTAAGAATCCTTCACAGCTTTGTATCAAACGTCAACATTGCATCTTTCTTATTATCGATACACTATAGTGTATCGAAAAGTGTTACACTATAGTGTATCGGGAAGTGTTTGTATTGGGCCGAATAGTTATATACCTGTTAGAGATAGAACTGCTTCTCTGTCGCGTTCTTCTCTGGCAGAAACTAACGTCGCACAGTAAACTATCTATTGCTAAAGCATCTGACCTGCGTCAGTGCCCGCGTTTGTTTCTCGCTCGCCGCTCCCATGAGCAGTTAAAAGACCCGTGTCTTTTACTGAGAGCAACAAGTGTTGGCTTGCTCGATATTCGCGAGTTAAGACTATCCACCACCTTTCCAACAATCAGAAGTTCGTCATGACTACAGACTCTTCGCAGCAACTCAAACCGTGGGGTACTATCTTGCTTCAAAACGATGTGCAACGCTGTCTTGAAAGCCTATTTGCCTCCTACATAAAAGCAGATCCACCGCTACAAGGCGATGATCTTCTGAATGTTATTCGAGAAGACCTTGGCCTAATGCAGCTAGCAAGTCCCAACATTGTCGGTCACTATGACATTCTAAAGCGCATCAGAGTTTTCCTTGAAACTAGATCCGTCGTCATACCTCGCAATACGGAGACTGGCTCACTGATCGAAAAGAGAGTTATTGCAGCCATATGGAAAGATGAGGAGTACGAGGAAGAGCGCATAAAAGCATTGGAATACTTTGATGCTGTTCGCTGAGGTGATGTAGTCCTGTTCTCACCAACAAACACTCCAACGTCACCGACTCAAATCCCGTTTCGTCTCTAGGAACCCAAAGCCCCAGCGGATGCGGGACCCGCACCTGGTGGACCGTCGACCGCCGCAAGGGATCCCATCGTGGTTGTTCAAAACGACCAGAATCGAGATGACACATATGAGAACAAAAGGTCCTCCTTCTTCGCATCTAAGTATCGTTCCCGTCGTGACAAGTTCTGTGAAGACCTTGAAGAAGACTGGGGTGATCACATCTCTACATTCATGGATTTTTGTTCTGACCAAAAGCTCCGTGGAAACGAAAGGGCTCAATACCTGCACTACTCGCTGCATGGAGATGCTTTGCATTTATACAAAACGGATGTGAGGGACAAGATACGCTCCTCGGGAACTATAGTAAGCGCGTTCAACGATCGGAATTCTTCCTTAACAACCAGGGAAGACGTATCAAAGCAACTTGAGTCCTTGCATTTATCGGATTTCATGAAGATCGACATCTCTCCTAGAGAAGCTCTGGACAGTCTTATCAAAGAGATCGACCGTTTATTCCCTATGGCACACACAGAAGACGGAACTGATCGACGTAAGAGGAAACTTTTCAGCCTATCATGCCAAGGAATCTCTTGGGCACGCCATGCTCTTTCACAGGCAGAGTCCAGACACTTTGCGTATCGAGAACTTTGTTCTGAGTTTTTCAGCGCTGAATTCAATGAACGCAAATACACCGAAGGAGAACGACGTGTGAGATTGAACTCTGAGTCACAAGACACGGATGACGTACAATACCGCCCACGCATGACATCTAAGGCTGTGAACGTCATCGTCGAAGAGCCAGACGATCGTGGAGTACTTTTTTCAGGACCAGGACGATTTGGAAGGACCCCGGTAAGTGGATCTTCTTTCAAACCCGCTGATGGTGTACGCAGGAATAGATCATACAAAACGAGCAACTCACGTCGTATCGCAGACATGCCCGCAGTACTGCACGCCTCCTGGAACTGCCAGAGAACCGACTGCCGCCTTTATTCCTGCCTCCATTCACGGAATGAAGCCCTCATAAAACGAAACAGACTGTTAGCCAAAGCGTGGCTGCGGCAGGACCGGACAAAAAGGGTGAACTTCGTGGACAACGCCGATGATTCTGATGTGGCCCGACAGCTCGTCGAAACCCTTTTGCTGTCAAGCGACGAAGCAGATTTGGAGAACCGCAATAGCTATGATGAAACTATATGCGATATACCCACAAATCTTTCTGCCGTACACTCAGCTCTTCGCAACCATTCCGAGAATGCCACGGAAAACTCATCATCTGATGAAGGTTTTTAAACGGGGAACGCCTCGGCCGTTCGTTCGCCTCCACTAGGCCCAGGGAACCTCCTGACAAGTCGCGCGAAATACCGGACAGACTCAGATCCAAAGAGAGTGCCCGCTTGGTTTTTGCTATCCAAAACGTTCGAATACGACGAAGCAAACCTCCTCTGTATCGCTCCGACCTGTTCGAAGGGGGATGTATTGACCCTGGGGCACACGATCCGTCTGTGGAAAGGCTCAAGCCCGAGCCTACTGCACGCTCTGAACACACGGATGGAACCTCAACCGTCACCTTATACCTTCAAGTTCGATGATGGTTACTGTTGTAGCATCGGTCAAATGCGAGCACGACTGCCTACCCCTCAGAGCACGTTTATCTCATTTGACATTGATGTAGTAGACGCCGACATCCCGTTCCTTGTAGGACTCAAAGTACTCGACACGTACGGCTTGTATGCTAACAATGTTTCAAACCAACTTGTGCAACTTGTGCACCACAACATGGGATGGTCTCTTCCTCTCAAACAAAAGCATGGGCACATGTTCGTCGAATAGAACGTAGAAGAAGTTTTATTCACCCGAAAAGAGTTGCAAAAGCTACATGAACACTTTTTCCACCCTTCAGCTGAGAAGCTCTACAAACTTGTCAAGCGCGCAAAGCCCCAGGACTTCACCCCCGATACGCAACGAACACTTGACGAAATCTCAAAGAATTGTGCGTCCTGCCTCAACTACTCATCTCGTCCGTTCCGTTTCCGAGTGTCTATAGCCGAGGAAAGTATACACTTCAACCAGGAGGTATCCATTGACTTGATGTATCTGAAATTCCACAAGAAGAAGCGCATTGCCGTGCTCCATGTAGTCGACACGCAGACCCATTATCAAAACGCTGTCATACTCAAGGGCGAATCAGCAGAAGATGTCTGGGACGCATTTATGGAAGCATGGGTGACTACCTACACGGGTTTTTCCTCTACGGTACGCACAGACAGAGAATCAGTTTTCACATCGAAGTATTGGAAGAAAAGCACAGCCGAGTATGGAATTCAACTGCAGCTCTCCGGCGTACAGTCATACAACAGCATCGGAACTGGGGAGAGAAATCACACCCCATTACGGCGACTCTTCAACGTCATCACTGACGCATGCCCATCCTTGGACAGGGAACTAGCACTCCGCTACACCTTAAAGGGGATGAATGACACAATGGATCCAGAGGGTCTCGTTCCATCTCTGCTAGTCTACAGAACTCTTCCGCGATTTTCTAGACCAGTTTCATCGGTGCAGAACCAGGAAGAACGCATGCGAGCGCTTGAAACCGCACGAAGCAAAATGGCCGCAATTACTGCTAAGCTTCGAATCCAGCAAGCGTTGCGCAGTCGCCTCCCACCTGCCACAAAGTACCTCCCCTTCTTCACGCAGGTGATACCGTGCTGGTCTACGACGAGAAGATTAAACACTGCCACGGCCCCTATCCAATTTCCAAAGTCGCCGGAAAAGACGTCACCGTCGACATTGATGGCAGACTTGCGCACTACAATATCACTCATGTAATCCCCAACCCATGAGAGCACAATGACCAAGAGCTACAACGCCATGCGCAGGGATTGAATTACTTCAAGCCCCACTCGACTTTATCTGTCCATATAACGGAGATATTACACCCCTCGGACAAACGTGGAAAACTCCAGCTCTTCGATGATGCAAAAGCAGAAAAGCTCGCAGGTCTTGTAAAACGAGGCGTCTATGAAGTAGTTTGCAGAGAAGATTTGGACCCTAACGTGCGCCACAACATCATGGGCGGACGATTTGCCCTTAGCATAAAGGACACGGAAATCGATAACGAAGTTTACAACGCTCGATTTATTGTACAAGGACACACTGATCATGAAAAACATATGCTTTTCCATAACAGCACTACGCTGAAACAGTCGTCAGTCGGCCTACTCATCGCAATTGCAGCAGTGTTTGGATACCCAATTTGGTCGCAGAATGTATCGCAGGCGTATTTGCAGTCCGCCGGAAAGCTGATACGCGACATATACGTACGACCGACGGAGGAATTCCGCCTATCTAAGAACCAATTTTTGAAGCTCTTAAAACCACTCTACGGTTTGACAGATTCCGGGGAGTATTAGAATGCAACATTTGCAAACCATCTACGCAGCGATTTAAGGATGGAGCCCACAGCCGGTGATGTTTCACTTTTCTTTCGCACTATCAACGGTAAGCTCGGCGGAGCAACAGGTGCTTATGTGGATGACAGTATCAGTACCGGAAACAGCGAATTCGAAGCGCCCTCTCGTCTAACATAGCAACTGTTTGACTCTAAACCACGCATTTACAATACGTTTAAGTTTGCTGGCATTGAGATCACGCCATATAAGAATGGTTACAAGTTACATCAAAAACCATTTGCATCCCGCATACAAGCTCTGCTAAACACCGCATCATTCATAGACTTCCGATCGAAGCGTCAAGAGCTCGATTGGCTAATACACACACGACCAGACATTGCTGCCTCTGTTAACCTGATGACACAAGTGACGGAATCGATGTTCGGACGCACACATATCACACAAACGAATGATCTGATTCGCTGCATACAAGCAACCGCATCTCGAGGAATTATCCAGCAGCAGCTTAGCATGGACAGCTTGTGCATCAAGGTCTACAGTGATAGTTCGTTTGCAAACTCTCCGTCACTTTATTCGCAACTTGGCTTTCTGGTAGCTTTGTCTGATCATTCTGGGCATCATAACTTGATCCATTACTCCAGCTACCGCAGTCGTCGAATGGTGAGGTCCGTCATGGGCGCCGAATTATATGCGTTTGCGGACGCATTTGACTACGCCTACTTGCGGAAGCGTGAACTGGAAAAAATGTTGGACCGCCACATATCACTGATTATGTACACGGACAGTGATTCGGTGTTCAAGACATTAATCAAGAATACTACTACGACTGAAAAGCGACTAATGATCGACATACAAGCGGCTCGAAAGGCTTACTCATCGAAAGAAATAAGCGACATTGGCTGGATTATGGGTAAGGACAATCCCGCCGATGGCATGACGAAAAACACTCGTTGCAAACAACTGGAACAACTGCTGGACACTGGCCGAGAGGACGTTTCTGTCCAGCAATGGATCTTACGATGATGTCACGACGTTCACGTTCAAAAACATACCGAATCTTAAGAATAGTTCACAGCTTTGTATCAAACGTCAACATTGCATCTTTCTTATTATCGATACACTATAGTGTATCGAAAATTGTTACACTATAGTGTATCGACAAGTGTTTGTATTGGGCCGGATAGTTATATACCTGTTAGAGATAGAACTGCTTCTCTATCGCGTTCTTCTCTGGCAGAAACTACCGTCGCACAATAAACTATCTACTGCTAAAGCATCTGACCTGCGTCAGTGCCCGCGTTTGTTTCTCGCTCGCCGCTCCCGTGAGCAGGTAAAAGACCGGTGTCTTTTACTGACAGCAACAAGTGTTGAATTGGTCTACATCATGCGACCCCAATTCTGACCAACATGCAACTCACTAATCAGAGACACTCAATACTACCAATTATCTTCTAACATAACATTGTAAAACTCCCACATTATCACGGCAGCTTACAACAACAGAGCAAAACAAAGCACAACAGTGCACAACAAGTTACGTGCCTACACATAACCATGACCATGCACATATTCACATAGTGCCAACACACTGTAATCCCTACACGACACCATAACAGTTACGTACAAGCTCACCAACAACAACTCAACACAAACTCACTCCAAGTCCTACGTCACCAACAACAACACACTGTAATCCTCTTGACACCGCATCAACTCTTCACCATAGTGCCCAAGATACACCAAGCTGTCCTACATGTCCACATACATACGTGTGTACTCTGTGCATCATGTACAGCATGCCCAGTGTACTAGCTACACACGTGTACCCCGGAAAGAACCCATTAGCGCCACAACACTTGTACAAGCCACACTGCATATGACCATTTGCAGTAGCCAATCAGAAGCCCGTTTCACGTTGAGTTTGCGCAGAGGCGCATATGCGCATTTCCAACGGCACCCTCCAAAACAGCCCATGCTCCCCAGCACTTTTGGTTCTCAGTGACAGCACAGGATCGACATCCAACAGCGATGATAGTGTGGGAGTGTTACCATGTCATGCTAGAAGATGATTGGTAGTATTGAGTGTTTCTCGCCAGTGTTTTAGGTATTGCTTGGAGTTGGAGTTGTGCGATGGTTGCGCAAAGTAGTTCTATATAAGCGGTGACTCGAGCACCTCCAATTAAATTCCGAGCCGGAGCTGGCGAACTTCTCTTCCTTCCCCCCATCCTTTCTCTCAACCTTCCCTTTCCAACTATAACCTCCATCACGTGTATCCCGGAAACAACCCATTAGCGCCACATGTTGATGTTTGGATAGGGTCCGGTGCCTGGCAGTCCTTCAATGTGTCTCCAGGTACCTGGAGCACAAAGTTGCAGGGGAGCATGGGCACTTTTGGGCACTCTAGCGCGAAAAGCGCATATGCGCCTCTCCGAAAACCCAACGTGATACTGCAATATGATTAGCTACTGCAAATTCTTGTATCCAACATAGTATGGACAAGTGTGCCTGGATGTATAGGGCAGGAGTGGCGGATGCTACAAGTGGGGCGCTGTGATTGGCTGAAGTGTGCTAGTGCTGGCCAGTTATGCGGTAGCTGAGAATGTGCAAATAGAGGCTGTTCTAGGCGGGTTTTGCTTTATGTGCGATTCTAGGGTAATACGAACGGTTTTGGAGCGAATGTGCGATTCTGAGCTGCGCGAGGGGGTTTGTTGCGCCAGATGGAAATTGTTGATTTTTTAGAACGATTTATGGATCATGGAGTTGGCATTTGATTTGGCGCGGTTTGATTTAGTTGTTTTGGATTCGTATTATGATTTGCGCGCGCTTTCGTTGTCAAGGTGTACACTTTGACAGCGTGTGCTGTTATGTCGCATGCAGCGACGGCGGCGGTGCGCGGTTGGTACTAGTAGGTTGCGATCGTCCCCGATCACTAAACTCGGTCGAAGGTGGCCTACCTCCCTTGTTTGTTTTACCCATCTTGTTCACATTTTTCTCACTTCCCTTTGTCTAACCTGCGCACGTTGCGTTATCATTCCACCCATTCTTTTTCTCAACCTTCTCTTCCCAGCTATAACCTCCATCAGGTTATGGGCCCAGCCCCGCTGACCTCTGCCGTTATCGTTCGTGTATCGCCGCTCTCCCTCACCGCCGTTCACTTGCTTCGCTGTTTTCCCTTCGTTAGAGGTTATAGCTGGGATCGGAAAGTTGACATGAGGAAGGATTGCGGGGATGCAAAGGAAGTTCGCCAGCTCTGGCTCAGATTTACATGGAGGTGCTTGAGTCACAATTTATATAGGACTTCTTCGCTACTTAATCATGCAACTTCAACTCTGACCAACATGCAACTCACTAACCAGAGACACACTCAATACTACCAATCATCTACAGACATAACATGGTAATAGTGCCAAACTGCTTACAACAGCAGTACACAACAACGCACAACAGTGCACAACAATGCACAACAATTCACACCAATGTTAGTAGCCATGCACGTCCGTGACAGTGTACCGACACATTTCGACAGTACACCACAAGCACCACACATCGATGCAGTCAACAATATGACAGCAAACCAAAGCAACGCGACCATGCATACACACAATGCAACACCTCACTATTGTGACCAGACATGCTTACGGAACATCACAGCACACTTCACGTGTTGCTTGCACGCTGTAATCCGTACACGACACCGTAATGTGTACGTGCCAGACACCCAAGTCCCACATCATCAACAAGTACCTGTAAACCAGATGACGTCAGTCACTCAGCTGCAACATGTTCCATTCATCCATACACACACATGTGCATGTAGCACAACCCAAACATGATGTAGAATTCACAACACTAACAGTGCTGCAACCTGTACCATGTGTTCACATACATGGCCTTGCAACCTGTACTCCATGACCACTGTACAAGCTTTCATCGTTGTACCTTTTGGTCATCCCAGATGAACGACAGCATTCCAATGTAGACATAAACGTTCAACCCATACTGAGTATACCACACAGCAACATAGTATACCAAACAGAACAATATCAATCTCGGTTTCACATACCAAGGTACCATTCTAAACTCGACACATCTCAATTGCTTGATGTGAGTGACAGCATGACTTCCAACACCCTTCCTCTGTTACTGACTTCAAGCAACGAGCGCTGCTGGCCATGTACATGCTAAGTAACAGGTCTGGTGGTGAGGAACCCAACATTACTACACTTAAACCTTATGATGTCAACCGGCCACAACCAAACACCAGATGCAGTTAGCGTGTGTCCAAGTCCAGAGCTGTACTGTACCACCAGTATAACAAGATCAAAGTGCTGTTCTGTACAATTTGGATGTTATGTAAATATTCCCCTTTTGCCACTTTCTCTGATCAGCTCACTCACACTTCGTACGATAACAAAGGTGACAGGTCCCGATTCAGACAGAGAACAACAACCGATGTTGGATGTTGACCCTGTGCTGTCACTGAAAACCAAAAGTGCTGGGGAGCATGGGCTGGTTTAGAGGGTGTCCTTAGAGAAGCGCATATGCGCCTCTGCACAAAGTGGACGTGAAACGGGCTTCTGATTGACTACTGCAAATGGTCATATGCATTACCGTCTGTCTCTTGCAGATGCTAGTTTTTGGCGAGGGTCGTCCAGAAAGTGGCAAGGGTCGTACAGTAAATTTTTTGAAAAAATATCGAGATCAATTATTTCAAAATTTGAAGATAATTGCTTGGGTCGTCCAGAATCGCTGTGCAGTAAATACTGGTGGGTTTTCCACTCGTGCTAGTTCTTTAGTCGAGGGCTACCTGAACGGTACTTCGCGAAGTCTAGGTTTTGTTTCCATTAGGGTGCACATTACACGATAGCTTCTTCGGAATGATACCCTGCAACGCATGGAATACTGTTCCTAGTACAGATGATGTCCATTATCGTCTGTCTCTTGCAGATGCTAGTTTTTGGCGAGGGTCGTCCAGAAAGTGGCAAGGGTCGTCCAGTAAATTTTTTGAAAAAATATCGAGATCAATTATTTCAAAATTTGCAGATAATTGCTTGGGTCGTCCAGAATCGCTGTGCAGTAAATACTGGTGGGTTTTCCACTCGTGCTAGTTCTTTAGTCGAGGGCTACCTGAACTGTATTTCGCGAAGTCTAGGTTCAGTTTCCATTAAGGTGCACATTGCACGATAACTTCTGCGGAATGATACCCTGCAACGCATGGAATACTGGTGCTAGTACAGATGATGCCCATTATGAAATCATATCGTTTTATTCGTATCTATTCTTCTATCGACCGCTTTTGCTAACCACTACTTCGCTATATTACATGTACCATATCTCCATGATGGAGCGGGTGTAGGCGCAATCTGCGGCAGATGCCGCAGACTGCACGTCCACCATCGGCTGTATCGGTAGAACAAATACGCACTCCGAGAGGATGAGGCGCTTCGCGCCTCATCCTCTCCGTTCCTCATGTAGGGAACCATGTCCAGATGCATGGTTCCCTACTTGAGGAACCTGCACCTGCAACTCGTGAGTTACGTCCGCATCAAAAATCATTTACCTGTATACGCAAGCAGAAAGTATCCATAAGTTAGTCAATGATCCGTTGGATACTTTTGAAATGCGATGGAACGTACCATTGATAAGAGCAAAACAGAAACGTTGCGCTAGAAAAGTCGAGGGACCTAGTAACTCGCAAAATGAAAAAGAAGAAGGAAAGGGATCGGTTAGAATACCAGCCCACCATCATCGTAAAGCGCGAAAGGTGTCGAAGCGAGAACTCACAAGCAAGGACACCAAGAATGCCCATGCAGCAAACATACCGCAAGATGCGATAAACGAGAGAGCAGCCTCTGTCCCAACCAAGTACCAGAATCGCCTATCCCGAACAGCCAGAGATCGATCTTGAGAGACGAAATGAAATTGGTCGTTTTCCTGTATACGCAAGCAGAAAGTATCCATATGTTAGTCAATGCTCCGTTGGATACAGTTGAAATGCGATATAACGTACCATTGATAGAGCAAAACAGAAACGTTGCGCTACAAAAGTCGAGGGACCTAGTAACTCGCAAAAGTAACCCAAAGCCGTTTTCTTGCCGTGTACATGTCGCAGAGCGCGAAGAGACGTGGTGAGGATTGGTTAGTTTAGAACAAAGATACGTAGAAGGAAATGGAAGCACGTACGAAAAGACTGCACGGAATACATCCGTGAGATACGGATGCTGTCCGCTTTATGGAGGCGTCCGACGAGGGCGGAGAAAGAGAATGAGGTACGCCTAATCACGACGGTAACAAAAGGTCGGACCTCGGACGGGCGGGGGCGGCGGCGGAGGGAAGAGATTTATTTTTCTGTGCGAGATTGGACAAGTGTACAGCGTACAACGCTGGGAAACCACAGGTTTATAACCAGTGGTAGATAATACGAGAAGTACACCCTTGTGTTGAGGTCGACGTGTACCTACGTTCCTTTTTGAACGAAAGCACGTGATTTAAACTCAAAATATATTCTCCGTTCTGAGCAACACGTCGATATTGACTGTCGCTCGACCTCCTTCTCCCTTCGGACGCCCTTCCCTTGCAGTCTTTGTCGTCGTTTCTCGTTCATTTCTTCTTCCCATGGTCTACTACTGTACACATAAGAAGCGTGGGTGCCCCTTCGTTACTCGCCGAGGAGTCTTATCTCTTCAACAGCATGTCAACCATTGCCAGTTTCGTCTGAAAGCAGCGCTGGAAGACGACAATAGCCGGCCCATTCGGAGAAGCAAGCGTCTCAAGCTTTCCGCGCGCGCGCTCGCATCTTCCGAAACGGTCACTGACCCTTGTCGCCTTCCCGAGCCTCCAGTGTCCGAGGACATCGTCGACCCCACTCCGTGCGCCCCTCCCATTCCGGACACTTCGCATTGTGTTTCTCCTTCCCCGGGTCCCGCGTCATTAGAGCGAGAACACGGAAGCAGTTCCCGCCCAGTGCCTTCTGAGGAGGCCCTTGGTGATTTGCATATGGATTATCTCACGGTTTGTCTGGCTTCAGTAGCTTCCAACCTTGGTCATCGTGAGGCGAACGAGCTAATTGGGCTACTTCGGGACCCGCGATTCTCGCAAAAGCGATTCAACGAGACCATAACCAGTTCCAAGCGCTGTACAGAACTGAAGAACGCCATTTTCGAACGATACGCCTCAAAGGACGGTTTCAATCGCAGAACTGTCTCGCCAGAAGGATGTAAGTTCAGCGCCACCCTCTACACGAGAGACCCCGTTCAGACACTTGTGAAACAGCTCCAGTTGGCTAACAACGAAAACACATTCTTCCACCCTATACCTCAGACCCACTCCACGAAAATATCTCACCCCATGTCCGGCTCTCTCGCAAGAGACGCCACCTCAAAACTTAAGGAAATGTTCATGGGCTCTTTGGATAGTAGAATAGTGTGGTACTCCCAAGAAATAAGTTACAGTGAATCTTTCGTAGGTCTTCTGCAGGTATACACCGATAAGTCTTCAACAACTCTAAAGCAAACATCGGTTACCGCCTATCCTCTTCACCTCATATTTCTCAACTTCTCCGACGAGCTTCGCCGTAAGTGTATCCGTGATGACCTCACAGTAGTGGCATACTTCCCTACCACACTGATCGAGGTTTCCGCATCTGAAGCAGACGCAATGCCATTTGTTTCTCGCAAGTCTCTACGCGAGTCCAGGATGCAAATCCTTCAAGAATCTCTCCGTCAAGTCCTGGAGCCCATTCTAAATCTCACGCAGAAAGGTTTTCAGTTCATCGGCGAAGACAAACTAAGTCGAGTGTGCCATCCTCTGCTTGCAAGTTGTTGTGCGGATATTCCTGAGGCTAAGGACATTCTGTCCATTCTTCATGGGACCAAAACAGAAAGCCCGTGTCATAGATGCAAAGCCCCTCGCTCATCTTTATGCAGTCCTATTCCCACCTCATTCAACGGACGTTCTCAAAAGCACACGAAAAGCATCCGAAAGACATACACAGCTATCTTGCAACATGCACAAAAAGACGAGGCGGAAAGACGTCCACGTCGTGCGAGGGAGAGGAGATCTCAAGCGGATACTCTGATGCGTTCAAATTCCATATCTCTCATTCCTTCGTTCCTCGAAACTTCCGTAAGCCTTGGAATGATCCCGGGATTGTCTCCATACAGTCTGTTCTCATTCGAACCATTACACAACTTGCATCTCGGCATCTCAAAGTTGATAAAAACGGCCACAATCGAGAGACTGCAGTCAGACACCCTGTGCACCACAATAGGAACATCTGCATCGCGTTCATTTCGAACGATACGCACCCAACTCCTCAACCATGCAAACGCAATTCTAGCTGCCATAGAACGCGATTCTCCTGCCAAAGGTTTACATATCGATTTCTCCACGCAGGAGAAAGGCAAATCTTTGAATGGTATCTTCACGAAAGACGGTCTCCGTGGAATGCTGGAGGCCAAAAACTACAAAGCACTTGACATGGTCTTTCTCTTCATAGGAGCATTCTTTGACATATGCTGTGGAGAACAGGACGTTGCCCCAATCACAACAGTTTTCTCCCAGTACTCGGACTTGCTTTCGACCTTATTCAGATACAATCGTGACCCGTATTGGACTGAAAGCTCCTTCCTGTGTCTTAGTTCGGAGATTAAAGCCTTCAAGCGTTCCGCAACAAAGACTCTGGCGGATTGTCATCCCTCCAGACTGGGAACTCTGAAGTTTCATCTTCTCGATCATCTCGTGGACGATATTCGCCGTCTGGGAAGTATCAAGTACTACGACGCAGGCATATACGAACATGCACACCTGCTATTTAAAAGACACTACAAAAAGACGTCCAGAAGAACAGCAACGGCTGTGGAGGAGACTATTCGCTCCATTGAGCACGGACATGTTAGAAAGCAATGGAATGGCAATACTCCTTACCAGCGTAATCCAGGTTTACCAGGAACTTCCACACAGCTTCCTCGGTTTGCAATGAGAGGGCGTTCTTTCACTTTACGAGCTCTTCAACATTGTGTTTCAAGTATGTCCAGTTCAAAAACATGGACTGCTGTTAGAGAAATGTTCTCAAGTACGGACACAAGGTCGATTCTTGATCAAATTGGTGAACAGGCCCTTCCTCCTTTCCTCAGTCTCGTGAAAGAAACACTGGATGAGCACTCTATTACATACTTCCCAGAAAAGACAAGGATAACTCTGGTGAATTCGGCCCTCGTGAAAGTCGGTTTCGTTCCGACTCTTGAACACTTCGATTCGTCTTCTAAGGCACTTAAGCTTGGACGACCCAAATACCCCATCATCCAACGTGTCTTCGCTTCTCCAGCATTTGGTCCCAGTAGAAAGCCAAAGTTTTCCACTGTATTGGTAAGCGGAGAAGATTCAGAGACTTGGGTTGCCCAGGTAGTCGCTCTGATTCGAATATCTCTCCTTGATTCCGCACTTACCGCACCAGAGGTGGCATTCGTCCGGTATTTCGAGGTTTTACCCCCGCAACAAACATCGACCACATATTGAAATGCATATCTTTACGGTGGGCTACAAACGATGAAAAGAACCACACTCTTCCGTTCCCTCGTCATTCCAAAGCGGAGACTATCGTAGAGTTAACTCCTTGGTACGGGATGGTTCCGGCTTCTGCACTACAGGGAACTGTCCATGTTGTTCGATCAAACTACCCTGCTCCACCTTTTTGTCCTCCACTTCAATGGTTTCAACACCGATTCTACATCAATCGATTCTATCATGATTCAGATGAAGGACCAACTGAGCACGTTGATCTTGTACAGCCTTAAACATTAAGGGCTCCATCCTCTACATGTTCACCTTGTGGTGCCTTTTCTTGTGATCCTGTGTTACTTCCGAAATCGTTCATGTCCATTTCCTTGAACTCCATATCCCCTTCCTCGCATTCACCAACGAAGCAATCGCTAATAGACCCCAATCTTCGGCTCACCCTGTCAATAAGAAATTGTTCTTTCACAGTGAGGTAAAGTCTTCCGTTCGACGGCATTCGATATCCAAATGTAGCCTCTCTCATGTCATTACCAAGAACCTTAGTCCAATCTTCCGTTGTCGTTCCAAAATTATGAAACTCGCTGGAATTGGTCCTCAAGACATGTTGCCTAACATCCCCCAGAACATTCTTTAAACACAGAGGTAGCAGTTCAGCAAACTTCTTTGTAAACAGTTTCTGTCTCTGGCCACCCCTTGACACATCCGTACTTAGAAGGCTCACAACCGTCAACACCCAAGCGTCCAAACGTGCGAGCAACAGTATTGTGCCATCTAAAAGGGTGCCCGTATCCTTGTCTTCCACATCATACCCAATAAACTCCTTCAGCACTTGTACCCCGACACGGTTTCGGAAGAACAAGTCTTGATCTTCCGTCGGCATATCCTCGACATTGTCCGCATTGGAGTACTTTAGACGAACAAATGGGGCTTTTCTCCACCATGAAGTGTTCGGTACACCATTTTCGTCAAGACGCAGTATGTTCTCCTGCGCTTCCTTCAACTGCATTGTGAGTTCGTCAGCATTCTCTTCTACCAGCTTTGTTCTTCTCCAAATCAGATCGTACCCCAGGAGCAGAAATAGTTTATCCCTCGTATTTCTCTTACGAACGCCCACGACGTCACTCATGGTCTGCCGCATTCTCTGCCTAAGGCACATATCTGCACAAAGTTCCAGTATACACCTGTCGGTAAGAGATGCTTTTCTAATACCTTCCCAGCTCAACTCCTTCAACTCGCTTTCAACCATTTTCTTCAGCAAAGCATCTGGCCTCCCCTCTACCGACGGTGTGAACATGCCAAAACTGCCCAAGAGCTCCACGGGGTTTTTAGGAACCATGTATGAACCACCTTCCTCCGGCTCAATAAGCCCTTCCCCACTCTCAGTTGCGTCTTCCACCTTCTCGGCACGGTTACCCCAATTTCGGGTGAGCGACTCACCTTCGAGCCATAGCTCACTTGTTTCTCTCCTTGCCCACGTCAGCATGTTGTGATACACTGCTCGAGCAACCCCTCGAAACTCGTCGCACACCTCAATTTTATGCTTCTTTCGACCTGTCTGCCCAGGTTCACCAGCACGTGTACTCCTATCTCCCTCCTGTTTCAGTGCCCCTCTTAGCCCTTCAATGACTAGATCCTTCTCTTCAAGCCTCTTTTTCAAAGCCCTACTCTGCTCTTGGGCGACCTTCACTAGAATTCCCGAACCATCAAGTCCTCTTGTAGCGTCTTAACCTTTTCTTTCAAGCAATTCAGTTCATTTAGAAGATCAGGTCTGTTCATAGAGCTTGAATTCACACCAGTTTGGATATCTTCCGTTATTTCCCTAGCTTCTTCGGCGACAGGCCCGGTAATGCCGCAGGATTCGGTGTTATTTCGTTATCGGAACTATCCTCATGTGCCATAGCCTTAGCCACGAGAGGCTGCAGGCGTTCTGTGTCCACCCTTGGCACGGCTCCGAGCTCCAACTCCCGTGTATGTCCTCCTCCACGGCATGGTATATCAGATGAATTGGGCCTCGTACGAGCTGCAACGGCCCCGCTCTGGAAAGAGGGGAAGGTCGAAAAGTAACTCGTCTATCAGTTGTCTCTCGATTTCTTATTGTGTTTCTCCCTTGTCCGGACCCATTGCGAGGCATGATACGATTCATAGCGGCCCCAGTTCTAGAAGAGAGGGATGGACGTGACGATCTTAATATACTAGGGCTCTCACGACTTCTCGTCATTGTCCCTTGTTGTCCAGATCCACTGGGCGGCGTAACCCGCGCCCCAGTAGCTCCGGTCTTCGATATCGGCCGGGGACATGAAGGTTTTGGTGTCATACGAACCTCTTCGGTTCCAGTTGTCATGGCCTCCTGTCCTGACCCGCTGGGCCCAGTTACCTCATCTTCTTGAGGAGCAGAGACAGATGCACGATTTGCATTATCGGCAGTTGACGGCAGGACATCGTTTGCTGATCCACGAATTATTGACGCAATCCCGGAAGACGCTCCGCTGCGAGATGGACGAGAGAGTCCTGTAGAAGGACGCCCACTGACTCTCTCCTTCGTCGAGGACGACTTCCGTTTAGGAAGTGCGGTGCTTATCGGATGATTCGTATCATCCGATGCTCTTCTCTTCTTCTGTCCACTCTTGTTCCGCTGCGTACTATTTCGCTTTCTCGGCGTTATACCCATGCTGTGGAGATAAACAGGGTAATGAAACGAAATTGTTGGGTGGGGGGAGGGGGTGGGGGGGGGGGTGCATGGTTCAGATATTCCGGGAGACTCCGCAGTTCCTGCTTTTTAGGAATTTGAGGTGCCCAATGGGTCGCAAATATCGCCGTTACAGATGAAGAGCTCCAGTGTACATGTACAACAACGCGTATTGCAGGCAGCTGCAACACTCACAAGCATATTTACTTTCTATTCGCTACTGAACTCATCTATTGCTCCAATGTCAGAGCCCAGTCCCAGGCGTACTGCTCTCCGTAGTCGAAATACAACTCTTCGCCCCTCTCAATATCTCTTACTGCTCTACAACGAAGTAGAGCATAGTTAGAAAGGTCTGACTTGAACTGTATCACGGACTTCGCTTCCACCACCTGCACATTGGCACTTCGAGTCCTGTTTGACCGGGGCTCCGATAAATCGGGATCCCCGGCATGATATCCGGCGTCGTTAATGTAGCCCCCGATACAAAAAGGCGCCGGGACAATGTAGACTTCGCTCTCCTTTCTATCCTGAGCCTGTCCTGGTCTGTTCCTCAGGTGCAGAAACTCCGTACCAGTCACAGTGACCATCATAGAAAACAACTTGTACCGCACTGGAGTTGCTCCGAGACAGCCAATTCCATACGTTAAGTGTCTTTCCTTCCGGTTCTTCAGATCCGTGTACACCAAAGTTCCATAGAAATGACAGATAGTTTCCCCAGCCAATATCTTATGTTCCGTGAACACCCCCATACCAGCACGGGGATGTCGAATCTTAGAAAATGATATATGTAGGCGATAGCGATTGGCTTCAACAGTCAACAGCATATGCATATCGATAAGATTCAGAGCTCCTCGGTACTTCCCCTCCCAAAGATCTACAGTACGCTGTCCACATTTCTCGACAAAGTTCCCAGTTCTTCCAAGTATCTTTCCTAGGGACTGAGT
>VCMS01000447.1:0-23507 GCA_022539475.1 Gracilaria domingensis | reverse complement strand
TTTCCGCAAGCGACTAGCAGGGGTTAACTGGTGAACGCATATCTTTGGCTACTAACCTCCCTGGGACGTCTCGTAGGGATTGTAAAGCCCCTCGCTCTGAAGTACGCAGAGCAGGGTAGGTCAAGAAGAACTCGTGCCTCACCTGGAGAGAGTAACCAGGGACCAGAGGTTCAGACCTCTAGGGTAACCGGATATCAGATCCTGCCAGTGGACCCGCTGCTTCTTCTTCTTCTTCTTGTTTCCGGGTTGAGTTCTGTCTCACCCGTGAGTATACTCCAGGCGTCGAGTACCCGAACTCCGCCTGTGATCGCGTACGGGACGCGTCCCGACGAGCGTTGTAGACCTGGTTACACGGTCTCCGCTGGCGCCCTCGCTGTTGAGTGTTGAGAATACTCCACTCCAGCCTTTACCCTCTTGTGTAACTGAAGTGTTGATTCTCTCTTTCCGCTTCTTTGTTTGTGTCTTTGATCTTTGTTATTCACTTCCAAGCTGTTTTTCTACTTTTCTTGGCTTGGTTGCTACCTGTTTTTCTGATTCTGGCTGTCCTCCACCAGGTCTTTCGTCATGTCTGACTCCGAAAAGGAAACGGATACCAACTCTGGTATGAAGATTTCTCGCTTCCATGGCAAGCGTGGTGAGGATTACGCACTCTGGAGGCACCGACTTCGTGCCGCCTGTCGCATCAAAGGTGTCTGGAATGTGGTTAACACTGATGCTGAGCAGTCTTTCTCAACTGAGACGACCGGTACTGATGGTCAGTGTTGGAAGTCATGCTGTCACTGACATCAAGCAGTTGAGATGTGTGGAGTCTAGAATGGTACCTTGATACGTGAAACCGAGATTGATGTTGTTCTGTTTGGTATACTACGTTGCTGTGTGGTATACTCATTATGGGTTGAACGTTTATGGCTACACTGGAACGCTATCGTTCAGCTGGGATGACCACAAGGTACAACGATGACAGGTTGTACAGTGGTCATGAAGTACAGGGTTGAAGGCTATGTATGTGCACACAAGGTACAGGTGGCAGCACTGTCAGTGTTGTGAAGTTTACACCATGTTTGAGTTGTGCTACATGCAAATGTGTGTGTATGGATGAATGGAACATGTTGCAGCTAAGTGACTGACGTCATGTGGTTTACAGGTACTTGTTGATGATGTGGGACTTGGGTATCTGGCACGTACACATTACGGTGTGGTGTACAGATTACAGCGTGCCAGCAACACGTGAAGTGTGATGTGATGTTCCGTAAGCATGGCTGGTCATGATGGTGAGGTGTTGCATTGTGTGTATGCATGGTCGTGTTACTATGGTGAGCTGTCATATTGTTGACTGCGTTGATGTGTGGTGCTCGTGGTGTGCTGTAGAAATGTGTCGGTACACTGTCAGGGACGTGCATGGCTACTACATTGGTGTGCATTGTTGTGCATTGTTGTGCACTGCTGTGCAGTAGTGTACGGAATTGTTGTGCACTGTTGTACACTGTTGTGCGTTGTTGTGCACTGCTGTTGTAAGCAGTTTGGCACTGTTACCATGTTATGTCTGTAGATGATTGGTAGTATTGAGTGTCTCTGGTTAGTGAGTTGCATGTTGGTCAGAGTTGGAGTCCCATGATGGAGTAGCGAAGAAGTGCTATATAGGTTGTGACTCAAGCACCTCCAAGTAAATCTGAGCCAGAGCTGGCGAACTTCCCTTGCATCCCCCCATCCTTCCTCATGTCAACTTTCCGATCCCAGCTATAACCTCTAACAGGTTATGGGCCCAGCCCCGCTGACCTCTGCCGTTGTCGTTCGTCATGAGGTTTCCCTTTCCGCCGCTCTCCCTCACCGCCGTCCATGTTGTTGAACGCCGTTGTTGATGTTTTCGATGTTTTTTTTCGTCGTGTTTCTTGTCGTTGACCGGTTTGGTGGTGTTGTATTTCCCTTTTGGTTTGCGTTCCTCCCTGAGGGCGTTGTGGTGGTAGTGGCTCGACGCTGTTCTACTTTCGTGATTCTGTTTGGTTTCTAGTTCATTTTCGTTTTCGTCGATCGCTATCCGCTTTGTTGGTTTCTCGCCTCTGTTTTCGTTGTTGTGATCCCCGTGTCGTGTTTGCGGGTTCTGATCCGAGGGGTTGAGTACCGTTGTCGTTGAAGTCTGTGCACTTGTGTGTTGTGCTCAGCATTCGTTTTTTCGTTGAAGTCCGGGCACTGCCTGTGTGCTCGGCATTTGTGGTGATCACTTGGGTTTCGGTGCGACGAGCGGTTGATCCGAGCAATCGGGGACGTTAGTCTGGCGGCTTGAACCAATTCGGACGCGCTGTCGAGCGGGCTCCCACCGGTCCTTCGGGGCAGATAACGGTGTCGGTCGAAGACCTGGTAGTACCGCGAGTGCTGAAGTTGACGGGGTGCCGTGACGTACTGCATCGAACAGGGGTGGTTCACCTTTGTTGTGTGTGACCTGACTGTGTGTTGGGTTCTTGATCTGTTGGGAAGACAAACTGAAACGAGCTTTTGATCCGTACTGCTGCGGTGGTGCGGGGAGGCGACGTGTCGTAGGCTGACCTCCTTTTCAGGATCAGGCCGCTTGTGAACTTGATTGTTTGCTTGCTGGAAGCGTACCTCGGTTTGTCATAGTACCTGCAGTATCAGGGTCGCGCAAGTTCTTGCAAGAGACCAGAGAGGGTTTAACTTGGTGAAGGCATATCTTTGGTCACTAACCATCCTCTGGACGTCTCGTAGAGAGCGACGCGCCTTCTCCTGGAACGCAGGAGGAGGTAGACAGAAGAAAGTCGTTTCCTACCCGGAGGGTCTCCGGGGGTCAGGGGTCCGACTCCCTAGGGTACCAGGAATCTTAGTTCCTTATGCACCCGATCGCTTGCAGTTTGTTGTTGTTATTCTCGCTACAGTTCAGGAGGTGGAGTGTTTCCTGCCTGAGACTGTGTGTGTGAGATTCGTTTATGACACTTCCTGGGTGTTTGTTGTTGAACATGTCTGAGCTCTTCTTTGTATCAACTTTCGAAAGTTGCGATGTTACTTGTCCGTTGTTATCGTGACTTCCTTACGCAGGCTCAGAAGGTTGTCATTATGTATGCCCGGGAGTTGTGCTGTGTTCTTCGCTTTACTTATGTTGTACCGGAAGGTTGCTATTTGTCTGCATGTCCGGTGTGTACGGAAGAGCTGTTTGACTCAGGAGGTTGAGTGTTTCATGCCTGAGTGTATTATTGATCACTTGTGATGTGTGTTTTGCTCTCCATGTTGTTTTCATGTTACCGGGAGGTTGTTACATGTATGCATGTCTGGTTATGGAAGAGCTGTTCGATTCAGGAGGTTGAGTGTTTCATGCCTGAGTGTTTGTTTCATTGCTTGTGATGTTTGTTATGCTCTTTGTTTCAGTTTGTTGTCACTGGAAGTTTGCTATGTGTTTGCATGTCCGGTGTGAATGAAAGAGCTGTTTGACTCAGGAGGTTGACTGTTTCATGCCTGAGTGTGTAGGACATCATTTTGTATGGACGGGGCCTGGAAGGTTGTCATTTTGCAAGTCCAGGATGCCTGTGTTGCAATTCTCTTTGTGTGTTATTCGCGGAAGGTTGCTGTGATTTTGCATGTCCGCTGTTTGAAGAGATTTGTTGAGCTGGAAGGTTGCTCTCTTTTGCATGTCCAGCTGTTACGAAGGTGATGTTGAACTGGAAGGTTGCTACTTGTTGCATGTCCGGTGTTCAGAAAATCGGTCTCGAACCAGAAGGTTGCGTGTGTTTGCATGTCTGGTTGAAGTACTGTGATTAATGGTGCTCCGAGAGGTTGTTATGTGTTACATGCTCGGAGCAACATTGTTTTCGGTGTCTAGAATGTGGTCACTTATGGACGTCTAGATCCCTTTTGTGAAGGACTCTGAGGTGCATTTTCGTTCCGAGAGAAGTTCAAAGCCAGTGAGAGAGGGAGGGTGTCAGAGTAACATCCTCAGACTTAGCTCTCACTGTCTGTTGTTGATATCTGTTTGAACCGGAAGCTGTTGTCTTCGTTGCCATACGAAGGATGAGTAAGAAGTTCAGAGTGTGTGACAAAAGGAGGGTGTTTCCAGAACATCCGAATAATACAGAACAGAACTATGATCTTGGTATACTGCTAGAACGGTACAGCCGTGGGCTTGGACACACACTAACTGCACTTGATGTTTAGTTGTCACCGTTGGCCATCGTAAGGCTTATTTGCAGTGACATTGGTTTCTTGACTGCCCGACTTGTTACTTAGCAAGTACTTGACCAGGAGCGCTTGTTGGATGTTGACCCTGCGCTGTCACTGAAAACCAAAAGTGCTGGGGACATGGGCTGTTTTGGAGGGTGCCGTTGGAAAAGCGCATATGCGCCTCTGCGCAAACTCAACGTGAAACGGGCTTGTGATTGGCTACTGCAAATGGTCATATGCATTGTGGTTGTACAAGTGTTGTGGCGCTAATGGGTTGTTTCCGGGGTACACGTGTGTAGCTAGTACACTGGGCATACTGTACATGATGCACAGGGTACACACGTATGTACGTGGACATGTAGGACAGCTTCATGTGACTTTGGCACTATGGTGAAGAGTAGATGCGCTGTCAAGAGGTTTACACTGTGGTATTGTTGGTGACGTAGGACTTGGAGTGAGTTTGTGGTGACGTGTTGGTTGGTGAGCTTGTACGTAACTGTTATGGTGGCGTGTACGGATTACAGTGTGTTGGCACTATGTGAATCTGTGCATGGTCATGGTTATGTGTAGGCACGTAACTTGATGTGCACGGTTGTGCACTGTTGTGCGTTGTTGTGCTTTGTTGTTGTAAGCTGTCATGATAGTGTGGCAGTGTTACCATGTTATGTTAGAAGATGATTGGTAGTATTGGGTGTCTCTAGCTAGTGGTTTAGGTATTGCTTGGAGTTGGAGTTGTGCGATGGTTGCGCAAAGTAGTTCTATATAAGCGGTGACTCGAGCGCCTCCAAGTAAATCCGAGCCAGAGCTGGCGAACTTCCCTTCATTCCCCTATCCTTTCTTCAACCTTCCCTTTCAGCTTCAACCTCTATCAGGTTATGGGCCCAGCCCCGCTGACCTCTGCCGTTATCGTTCCCTCTCGCCGCTGATTCTCGCCGCTCTCCCTCACCGCCGTTCATCCGCTTCGCTGTTTTCCCTTTCGTTCCCTTCTCCGTTGCGTCGGGTGTGTTGACCGTATCGTTGGTCGGTGTTGACTTTCTTCTTTCGGTCGTTCGTTCCTCCCTGAGGGCGTTTTGTTGGTGGTGGTTCGACGTTGACTTTCTATCGTGATTGTGTTTGGGCGCTCGTTGTTGCCCGTGTTGTCGATCGCTATCCGCTTCGTTTGGTCTCCCTCTGTTATTATTGTTGGGATCCCCACGTCGTCTTTGTGGGTTCTGATCCGAGAGGTTGAGGACCTTGTGTTGTTGAAGTCTGTGCACTTGTGTGTTGTGCTCAGCATTCGTTTCTGTTGAAGTCCGTGCACTGCGTGTGTGCTCGGCAGGTGTGGTGATCACTTGAGTTTCGGTGCGACGAGCGGTTGATCCGAGCAATCGGGGACGTTAGTCTGGCGGCTTGAACCAAAGCATTTGTTCCGTCTTGCGAGTTTCCCACCGGTCCTTAGGGGCAGATAACGGTGTCGGTCGAAAGACCTGGTATTCTTCGCGGGGGCATTTGTGGACGGGGTGCCGTGACGTACTGCACTGGACAGGAGGTGGTCCACCTTTATTGTTGCTGACCTGACTTTGTGTTGGGTTCTTGATCTGTGGCGAAGGCAAACTGAAACGAGCTTTTGATCCGTACTGCTTCGGTGGTGCGGGGAGGCGACGTGTCGTAGGCTGACCTCCTTTTTAGGATCAGGCCGCTTGTGAACTTCATTGTTTGCTTGCTAGAAGCGTACCTCGGTTTGTCATAGTACCTGCAGTTTCAGGGTCGCGCAAGTTCTTGCAAGAGACCAGAGAGGGTTTTACTTGGTGAAGGCATATCTTCGGTCATTAACCATCCTCTGGAAGTCTCGTAGAGAGCGACGCACCTTCTCCTAGAACGCAGGAGGAGGTAGACTGCAGAAGTCGTTTCTTACCCGGAGAGTCTCCGGGGGTCAGGGGTCCGACTCCCTAGGGTACCAGGAATCTTAGTTCCTTTTGCACCCGACTATTCATCTTTATTGTTGTTGTTGTTTGTTGTTATTGTTGTTTGTTGTTGTTTGTTGTTGTTGTTTGCTGTTGTTGTTTACCGCTGTCGTTTGCTATTGCCGCCTGTCTGCCACCGCATTATCTGGTTCGCTGCAGTTCCTCTCTTACATCATGGACTCGTTTAGTGGGCTCAAGATCGAGAAGTTGGGTGAGGATAACTTCCATACTTGGAAGCAGAAGATTCAGTATGTACTTGCACTGAAAGACCTCAAGAACCATCTCACCACTTCTGCACCCACGGATGAAGAGGAACTGGTAAAGTGGCAAATCCGCGACGAAAGGGCTAGAGCTATCATTGGACTCACGCTTGCCGACGAGCACTTGGATCACATTCGAGACATCGAGACTGCTGCTGACGCATGGAAGGCCATTTGCAATGTGTTTCAACGTAAGACTCTTCTTAACCGAATCAACGCCAGACGTGCCTTCTACTCTGTCAAAATGCGCGAGGACGAGAAGATGTTGCAATTCATCAATCGTGTTCGGCACTTGGCCTCCGACCTCAAGAGTATGGACGTCAACGTTGAAGAAGAGGACATTGCTATGGCTGCTCTATGTGGACTTCCGGATCGTTTTGAGCACCTCATTGTTGCAATTGACACCACGATCGGAGATCGCCAACTCACTATGGAGTTTGTGAAGAGCCGTCTATTGCAAGAAGAGCAACGTATGAGTGATCGTGCCAAGGAGGAGTCCGGTGTTGATGCTGCACTCTTGGGACGCCAGTTTCGTAGGAAGTCATTGAAGTCGGTTGTGTGTTACTATTGTGGCATAAAGGGTCATATCCAGAAGAACTGTTTCAAAAAGCAACGTGATGGGGCTAACAAGGATCAGATCGATGCTGCTCACCCAAGTGTACATACCGCGCTCAACGATGAGCAAGGTACGGGCGGCAGCGATTCTGACTTTGTATGCCTCATTGCGAATGGTGCCGACAAGGCCACTAACAGTGACTGGATTGTTGACTCTGGAGCTACTGCCACATGACTTATGATGACTCAATGTTCCAAACGTACGAGACAAAGGTGTCGTCGGGTGTGAGTATCGGCAATGATTCCAAGTTGCAGTCTGTTGGTCACGGAAGTGTGGAGCTCGATCTGACAGTTGAAGGGTCCAAGCGTAAGTGCAAGCTAAAGCAGGTGGTACACGTGCCCAACTTACGGTACCATTTGTTGTCTGTGTCACAGATTTGTGATCTGGGCTGCACGGTAGTGTTTGACAAAGAAAAGGTATGTGTGTACAAGGGGTCAAAAGTGGTTGCCGTTGGGCGCCGCGTCAAAGACCTGTACTACCTTTGCACTGCTGCAGATCAGTTCACGGACACGGACAGTGCGCTTGTGTCAGACTTGTCTCTTTGGCATGCTCGAATGGCTCATGTGAATGTGGAAGGCATCAAGCAGATGGCTCGAAACGGTGTTGTGTCAGGTCTGAATGTGGATGTGGCTCAGAAGCTGGATGTGTGTGGCTCTTGTGTAGTGGGCAAAGCAACCCGTGCTCCGACTCCCAAGCAAGGGGGGGAACGAGCTGAACACGTACTGGACCTGGTACACTCTGATATATCGGGTCCAGTGAACGTGAAGTCCTTGGGAGGCTCGCACTACTTTGTCACATTCATCGATGACCACAGCCGCTACTGCTTCTTGTACATGCTCAAGACGAAGGATGAGGTGTTCCGGATGTTCATCAAGTGGCTCAGGTTTGTGGAGAACCAGATGGGCAGGAAAGTGTTAACCATCACCGCTCGCAAGAGTGTGTTGCGTGCATTACGCACTGACAATGGTGGTGAGTACTTGTCCAATCGGTTCTCCGAAAAGCTTGAGCAGTACGGTATTGAGCATCAGCGAACTGTGCCTTATAATCCACAGCAGAACGGGCTTGCCGAGAGGTTCAATCGCACACTCATGGACTTGGTCAGGTCAATATTGCATCACAAGAATGTGCCAAAAAGCTTTTGGGCTGAGGCTCTGAATGTTTCTGTGTATGTGCGCAACAGAGTGACCTGCAAAGCGCTTCCGAGTGACGTGACTCCGTTTGAGCTGTGGCATGGACAGAAGCCTGATCTGAGCAATCTGCGTGTGTTTGGTAGCCGTTGCTGGTACAAGGTGGTTGATCACAAGTTGAAGAAGCTGGAAGAGCGTGCAGTGGAGGCCATCTTCATTGGGTACACTTCAGGCTCCCACGGGTACAAGTTGTGGGACAGCCAGAAGAAGAAGGTGATTGTGTCACGAGATGTGAGGTTTGACGAGTGCTCTGCAACTGAAAGTGACGAGCACTCTGAACACGAGGACTATGCGGATATCGACTTGGTCGACAAGTCGGTATCTGCTGAAGCCCCAACCTCCGACACATCCGCCGATCATTCTGAAGATGATCCTTCTGCACCAGCTTCTCATGAGAGTACCACGAATGCCAGTACGGATGAAGACACCACACCAGTTCCACAAGATGAGCCGGAAGTGACAGAGACGCAGCCCCTTCGTAGATCCACACGTCAGAGAAAGACGCCATCCTCGTGGTGGCGTGGTGCCAGTGCTTTCCTTACAGCCAGTGATGATACTCCTTCGTCGTACGGTGACGCAGTGTCACGTCCTGATTCCGAAGCTTGGAAGAAGGCGATGAAGAGTGAGTACGAGTCATTGATGGAGCATGACACATGGGATCTAGTGCCAAGGCCAGCAGACAGCAACGTGATTTCGTCCAAGTGGGTGTATGTACAGAAGTATGAGGCTTCGTCAACTGGTGAACCGACAGTGCGTTACAAGGCTCGTGTAGTTGCAAGAGGCTTCCTGCAGATCGAGGGTGTGGACTTCTCAGAGACATTTGCACCTGTGGTGAAGTTCACATCCATCAGAATGATCCTGTCAGTGACTGCCGTACGAGACTTCCACTTGCACCAGATGGATGTGAAGACTGCCTTTCTGAACGGTGACCTTGACGAGACAGTGTACATGGAGCAGCCAATGGGATTCACACAGCAGGGAAAGGAGGACTTGGTGTGCCGACTGAAGAAAGCGATCTATGGGCTTAGACAAGCACCAAGACAGTGGCACGCCAAGATATACGCCTTCCTTGTTGGTGAAATGCACCTCAAGCCGAATGACGCAGACGAGTGTGTCTACACCGGGATCATACTGGGTTTCTTGGTTATCATTGCTCTGTATGTTGACGACTTGCTGATTGCGAGTCCGAGCATGAAAACCGTGGAACGTGTGAAGGCAGAGCTGTCAAGTCGTTTCCGCATGAAGGACCTCAAAGAAGCTCGCATGGTTCTTGGATTTGAAATCCATCGAGACAGAACCAAGCGAGAGCTGTACTTGACTCAGTCAGCGTACACGAACAAGGTCCTGGAGCGATTTGGCATGCAGCTGTCGAAACCCGTTGACACTCCTATGGAGTGCGGTGTGGACTTGTCTGTTGAGGAGGAAGTGCTCACGCATGTACCGTATCGTCAGGCGATTGGCTGCCTCATGTATCTGTCTGTGGGAACTCGTCCAGACATCTCATATGCTGTGGCTAAGCTGGCCAAGTATGTTGAGAAGCCGGGAAACACTCACTGGAAGGCGGTCAAGCGTGTTCTTCGCTACCTCAATGGCACTACCACGTTCGGGTTGACGTATGGCTCCAGCACCGATTTGCAACTGCACGGCTATGTGGACTCTGACTGGGCTGGCGATGTTGCCAACCGCAAGTCCACTAGTGGATACTTGTTCATGATGTGCGGTGGTGCTGTGTCGTGGTCTTCTCGTCAACAGGAGGTAGTTGCTCTGTCGAGTGCAGAGGCTGAGTACGTGAGCTTGTGCTCTGGCACCAAGGAGGCGATCTGGCTTAGGCGACTTTGGAACGGCATTGGCAGTGTGATTGGTATGGAAGCAGACGGGTCTGTGAAGCTGCTGGTTGAACCCACTCCCATGTATGTTGACAACCAGGGCAGCATTGACCTTGCTCGAAATGGAGTGGTGAACAGGCGAACCAAGCACATTGACATTCGGTTCCACTTCACTCGAGAAGCTCTGCAGGCCAAGTCGATTGTGCTGTTCTACTGCCCGACGGATTCCATGGTTGCCGACATGCTGAATAAGCCACTTGCGCGAGTGAAGCACGAGAAGTTCCGCGAAGCCGGTGGTGTTATCCACATAGAAGTTTGAAGTCAGTGACAGAGGGGGGGTGTTGGATGTTGACCCTGCGCTGTCACTGAAAACCAAAAGTGCTGGGGAACATGGGCTGTTTTGGAGGGTGCCGTTGGAAAAGCGCATATGCGCCTCTGCGCAAACTCAACGTGAAACGGGCTTGTGATTGGCTACTGCAAATGGTCATATGCATTGTGGTTGGTACAAGTGTTGTGGCGCTAATGGGTTGTTTCCGGGGTACACGTGTGTAGCTAGTACACTGGGCATACTGTACATGATGCACAGGGTACACACGTATGTACGTGGACATGTAGGACAGCTTCATGTGACTTTGGCACTATGGTGAAGAGTAGATGCGCTGTCAAGAGGTTTACACTGTGGTATTGTTGGTGACGTAGGACTTGGAGTGAGTTTGTGGTGACGTGTTGGTTGGTGAGCTTGTACGTAACTGTTATGGTGGCGTGTACGGATTACAGTGTGTTGGCACTATGTGAATCTGTGCATGGTCATGGTTATGTGTAGGCACGTAACTTGATGTGCACGGTTGTGCACTGTTGTGCGTTGTTGTGCTTTGTTGTTGTAAGCTGTCATGATAGTGTGGCAGTGTTACCATGTTATGTTAGAAGATGATTGGTAGTATTGGGTGTCTCTAGCTAGTGGTTTAGGTATTGCTTGGAGTTGGAGTTGTGCGATGGTTGCGCAAAGTAGTTCTATATAAGCGGTGACTCGAGCACCTCCAAGTAAAATCCGTGCCAGAGCTGGCGAACTTCCCTTCATTCCCCTATCCTTTCTTCAACCTTCCCTTTCAGCTTCAACCTCTATCAGCGCTGGTTGCTTGAAGTCAGTAACAGAGGAGGGTGTTGGAAGTCATGCTGTCACTGACATCAAGCAGTTGAGATGTGTGGAGTCTAGAATGGTACCTTGATACGTGAAACCGAGATTGATGTTGTTCTGTTTGGTATACTACGTTGCTGTGTGGTATACTCATTATGGGTTGAACGTTTATGGCTACACTGGAACGCTATCGTTCAGCTGGATGACCACAAGGTACAACGATGACAGGTTGTACAGTGGTCATGAAGTACAGGGTTGAAGGCTATGTATGTGCACACAAGGTACAGGTGGCAGCACTGTCAGTGTTGTGAAGTTTACACCATGTTTGAGTTGTGCTACATGCAAATGTGTGTGTATGGATGAATGGAACATGTTGCAGCTAAGTGACTGACGTCATGTGGTTTACAGGTACTTGTTGATAATGTGGGACTTGGGTATCTGGCACGTACACATTACGGTGTGGTGTACAGATTACAGCGTGCCAGCAACACGTGAAGTGTGATGTGATGTTCCGTAAGCATGGCTGGTCATGATGGTGAGGTGTTGCATTGTGTGTATGCATGGTCGTGTTACTATGGTGAGCTGTCATATTGTTGACTGCGTTGATGTGTGGTGCTCGTGGTGTGGTGTAGAAATGTGTCGGTACACTGTCAGGGACGTGCATGGCTACTACATTGGTGTGCATTGTTGTGCATTGTTGTGCACTGCTGTGCAGTAGTGTACGGAATTGTTGTGCACTGTTGTACACTGTTGTGCGTTGTTGTGCACTGCTGTTGTAAGCAGTTTGGCACTGTTACCATGTTATGTCTGTAGATGATTGGTAGTATTGAGTGTCTCTGGTTAGTGAGTTGCATGTTGGTCAGAGTTGGAGTCCCATGATGGAGTAGCGAAGAAGTGCTATATAGGTTGTGACTCAAGCACCTCCAAGAAAATCTGAGCCAGAGCTGGCGAACTTCCCTTGCATCCCCCCATCCTTCCTCATGTCAACTTTCCGATCCCAGCTATAACCCCTAACAGTCAGGGATCATCTGTTGATGCCACTCGCACGCTATCCAAACGCGAGAAGGCTTGTGGAATCATCATCTGTGCACTTGGTGATGCTCCTTTACGTGTGGTTATGGACGTGGATGACGATCCGGCAAAGATGCTCAAGTTTCTGGATGCACGCTATGCTTCGAATCGCACGGTTTCTAGGATTGCCGTTCAGACCCAACTATTCCGTATGACATATAATGGGCAGAACATGTCCGAATACGTCGACCAATTCACGGCTCTGTTCTCGCAGTTGGATCGTATGGGCAAGGATGCTGCCATTCCTGAGTCTCACAAAGCTCCCATGTTGTTGGCTTCTATTGATCCACAGGGCTCACTGAAGTCCACGGCTGCCGCATTACGTACCAAGAAGATCTCTGAGTTGACGTGGGACTATGTTGCTACCACCCTCATCGATGAATATAATGCACGTCATATGACTACTGGTCGCAGTCGCAACCGCAAGAAAGGAAAGGGAAGAGGTTCCAACAAGTCTCATGGTACCTCCTCTATCACACATCATCGAGATGATAATGATTCGGATGATGTTTCTGGCACACATGCACTTGCAGCAGCCAGTGGCAGCGGGTATCACTGTGACTTTTTTGGTCGAGATGGACATACCAAAGACCGTTGCTTTGTAAACTCGGACAATCCTGACAACCATCTGCCTCAGAGCATACTCGACAAGTTGGCTTTGAAGGCGAAGGACAAGTCCGGAGGATCTAAAGCGTCAGCAAAGTCGGCTGGTAAGTCCTCCAAGATAGAGATTGCAGGCATGTCATTTGAAAAGGCAGCAGTCCTGCCACCTGCACAACGGGAAATGGACACTTATGCAGACAGTGGAGCAACTTCTCATTACTTCCACTCTGCAGCTGCCTTCGTTCCAAGCTCATTGCACGATGTGGAGGAGCGACACATACGGTCGGCGGACAAGAGTACTGTGTCTGCGACGAAGTGTGGAGATGTTATTCTGCCTTTTGAAAATGTGAATCTAAGGTTGACTGACGCACTACTCGTGCCTGACATGGAGTACAACCTAGTTTCGGTTGGGAGCCTTGCTGACAAGTCTATTGAGTCTCGGTTCCGTGCACGTGAAGTTCGCCTGATTCATGAAAATGGCTTGGTGGTCGGGTGCGGACAGCGCGATAAACGTTCTGGCCTGTATACTTTGCCCGAACCGGTCATGCATTTCGGCGCGAAGCACGCATTACTCGCTGGTGAAGCTGGGCTGCAGTGCGTGCTGAAGGCATCATTACCGGAGTTGACTCAACTATGGCACCGCCGACTGGCGCACATCAACCCGAGAGACCTTCAAATGGTGCACAAGCATGCTAGTGGTGTGCCACAGCTCACAGACATGAAGGAGGTATGTCACCCTTGTCGTCTCGGGAAAGCACACAAGCTTCCATTTCCTGGAGTATTTACTCGTGAATCCGAGGTTGGTGACACTGTGCACTCCGACATAATAGGTCCACTCACCCTGTCCTTCCCTGACCGATTCAAGTATGCATCAGCATTTGTGGATGATCACTCGCGTTATGTGATCATAGGGTTCATGAAACACCGCAGTGAGATCAATGATGTGTATGACGGAGTGGCGCAGAAGCTCAAGCAGCTTGGAGGAGCTGTGGTGAAGAAGGTACACTCTGACGATGCAAAGGAGTACATCGCTCTGCAGGAGAATGCGGAGAATGCCTTCGACGATACATCGTTCTCTGCCCCATACACCCCGGAACATAACGCCATTGCCGAGCGCATCAACCGTACCATGGAAGAAGCTGCTCGAGCTTTGCTCATTCAAGCAAATCTACCAGAGTGCTTGTGGCCTTTCGCAGTCAAACATGTTCTGTATGTGCGTAACCGTGTACCCCATTCCACTACTGGGAGTACGCCGTTCTTGTTATTGACTGGGAACAAACCAACGTTGAAGCACACTCGCGTGTTTGGTTGTTCTGCATTTGTGCTTAAGATGACTGGTGGAACCAAGTTCGAGTCTCGTGCACTTGAGGGGGTGTACTTGGAGACTCTTGAGCATGGTGTCTACGACATTCTTGTCGCTGGCGATGATGGACTGCCGCGCATCATGCGTTCCCGTCATGTCACATTTGACGAAGATTCATTCCCTGGTGCAGAGTACTTGGAGGAGTACATGGAGGATGAAAGCGCATCTGATACCGACTTCACCGATTCAGAGTCTCACAGCACCGAAGATGTCTCCAGTACAGATCGGAATGTACTTGATGAGGTCTCTGTTGATGATATAACTGATGCTGACGATCATTCTCCAGAAGAAAGTGCACCTGATGCAGAAGTCGTTGAAGCTGCACCAAGTGTCCAGTCAAATGATAGTGACTCTGGTGGTGACGAGAGTGACGATGATGACTCCAGCGACTCAGATGTGGACGATGACACCGATCAGGTCCCTACTTTGCAGCAAGATGAGCCTGTACAGCAGGAGTCACGCTACCCACAGCGCACTCGTCGTGCACCTCGCAGGTGGTTCATGGCTGGTTCTGCAACCTCAGCTGGAGTCCAGGTCACTACAAGTGATGAACCAACGCTCAAGGAAGCAATGTCCGCAACGCCTACGGAACAAAGCTTGTGGCGCGCCGCTATTGAGGAAGAGCTGGCATCTCTCGAGTCGAAGAAAACCTGGAAGGCTGACCAGTCCCCAGCTCAGCAACCACTTCCCACACATATCATTCTCAAAGTTAAACGTAATGCGGATGGGTCTGTAGATCGCTTCAAGGCCCGAGTTGTCGCTGGTGGTAATCACCAAACCTTCGGGGAGAACTACATGGACACATATGCTCCAGTGGTTTCATTTAGTTTGGTGCGGTTCTTCCTCTACCTGACGCTGTGCTTGCAGATATTTGTGGCTCAAGTCGATGTGAAGACTGCCTTCCTCAATGGCGACCTCGAGGAAGACGTGTGGGTCATGTCACCGCGTGGCATTCCGGGTCTTGGTTCACGGTGCTACAAACTTCAGAAAACCATGTATGGATTGAAGCAAGCCCATTTGGCATGGCATACTAAGTTCACACGTGATCTAAACTCCATTGGTTTCCAGAAACTACCGAGTGCCCCATGCGTCTTTCGGAGAGCTAGTGAGCATAATGGATACTGCTATATCCTTGTGTACGTCGATGACTTGCTCATCTTCACGCCCTCTGCCAAGGAACGATCTGGGATCTTGGAGGAGCTCAAGCGGTTGTACGAGACTCGTGTTGAGAACAAAGTGACACTCTACCTCGGTGTAGAGTTGACATGGAGCATTGATGACGATGGTCGTGTCAATGGATTGCACCTTGGTCAGACGATCTACATCGAAGGAATTCTGCGACGCTTCGGTCTGGACAACTCTAAGCCAGCTCATAGTCCAATGGTGGAGTCCTTCTTCTCTGGTTTCTCTGCCGAGGAAGACAAGTCACCCCAAGATGTGCAGCTGTATCAGCAGATGATCGGGTCTCTGCTGTACTTGGCACTGCGTACGCGCGTGGACATTCTGGCCCCGGTGCTCATCCTCGCTCGTTTCCAGAGCAACCCCACGGCATACTGCCACAGGGCGGCGAAGCGAGTGTTGCGTTACCTGCAAGGAACTCGCAGACATGGCTTGAACTACGAGGCTGGATCCCTGGACATGCAATCCTATGTGGACTCGGACTACGCCGGTGACACCTGCGATCGCAAGTCCATGTCTGGGTACATGATCAAGGTCGGATCTGCAGTGGTATTCTTCGGTGCCAAGAAGCAGTCGTCTGTTGCTTTGTCTACTGCTGAGGCTGAGTACTACGCCCTAACCATGGCTGCTCGGGAGGTTGTGTGGATGAGGCGTGTACTCTCTAAGATTGGTCTGGATAGTCCCCGGGCTGTTCCTATGCACTCTGACAATCAGATTGCCATAGACTGGAGTGCAGGCGGGCGTTGCCCATCTGGTCGTGCCAAACATATTGATGTTAAGCTGCACTTCATTAGGGAACTGGTCAAGGAGTCTGTTATTGTGGTGCTGTATGTCCCAAGTAAATTGAACGACTCGGACATCCTGACAAAGCCTCTAGGCAGCCTGGACGCCCAGGCCATTATGGAAAGAATTGGTCTTGGTCAGGAACTCGAAGAGGAGTGTTGATGTTTGGATAGGGTCGAGTGCCTGGCAGTCCTTCAATGTGTCTCCAATTACCTGGAACACAAAGTTGCAGGAGAGCATGGGCACTTTTGGGCACCCTCGCGCGAAAAGCGCATATGCGCCTCTCCGAAAACCCAACGTGATACTGCAATATGATTGGCTACTGCAAATGCGTGTATGCAATGTAGTATGGACAAGTGTGCCTGGCTGTATGGGGCAGGAGTGGCGGATGCTACAAGTGGTGCGCTATGATTGGCTGAAGTGTGCTAGTGCTGGCCAGTTATGCAGTAGCTGAGAATGTGCGAATAGAGGCTGTTCTGGGCGGGTTTTGCTTTATGTGCGATTCTAGGCTAGTACGAAGGATTTTGGAGCGAATGTGCGATTCTGAGCTGCGCGAGGGGGTTTGTTGCGCCAGATGGAAATTGTTGATTTTTTAGAGCGATTTTGGATCATGGAGTTGGCATTGGATTTGGCGCGGTTTGATTTAGATGTTTTGAATTCGTATTATGATTTGCGCGCGCTTTCGTTTTCGAGGTGTACACTTTGACGGCGTGTGCTGTTATGTCGCATGCAGCGACGGCGGCGGTGCGCGGTTAGTACTAGTAGGTTGCGATCGTCCCCGATCACTAAACTCGGTCGAAGGTGGCCTACCCCCTTTACTTATTCTACTCTTCTTGTTTGTGTCCTTGTCACTTCCCTTCGTCTAACCTGCGTGCCTTGCGTTAGTAGCTAGTACACTAGGCATATTGTACATTATGCACAGGGTACACACGTATGTACGTGGACATGTAGAGCAGCTTGGTGTAACTTGGGCACTATGGTGAAGAGTTGATGCGGTGTCAAGAGGATTACAGTGTGGTGTTGTTGGTGACGTAGGACTTGGAGTGAGTTTGTGGTGAGTTGTTGTTGGTGAGCTTGTACGTAACTGTTATGGTGTCGTGTAGGGATTACAGTCTGTTGGTTCTATGTGAATCTGTGTATGATCCCGGTTATGTGTAGGCACGTAACTTGGTGTGCACTGTTGTGCTTTATTGTGCTTTGTTGTTGTAGGCTGTTATGATAGTGTAGGAGTGTTATCATGTCATGTCACAAGATGATCGATAGTACTGAGTGTTTCTAGCTAGTGGTTTAGGTATTGCTTGGAGTTGGAGTTGTGCGATGGTTGTGCAAAGTAGTTCTATATAAGCGGTGACTCGAGCACCTCCAAGTAAATTCCGAGCTAGAGCTGACGAACTTCCCTTCATTCTCCCCATCCTTTCTCTCAACCTTCTCTTTCCAGCTATAACCTCCATCACTCCTCTTTAACGTTGACGTCCATACTCTTGAGGTCGGAGGCCTAATGCCGAACACGATATATGAATTGCAACATCTTCTCGTCCTCGCGCATCTTGACAGAGTAGAAAGCACGTCTGGCGTTGGTTCGGTTCAGAAGAGTCTTGCGTTGGAACACATTGCAGATGGCCTTCCATGCGTCAGCAGCAGTGTCAATGTCACGGATGTGATCCCAGTGCTCGTCGGCAAGCGTGAGTCCAATGATAGCTCTAGCCCTTTCGTCTCGGATTTGCCATTTCGCCAGTTCCTCTTCATCGGTGGGTGCAGAAGTGGTGAGATGGTTCTTGAGGTCTTTCAGTGCAAGTACGTACTGAATCTTCTGCTTCCATGTGTGGAAGTTATCCTCACCCAACTTCTCGATCTTGAGCCCACTGAACGAATCCATGTTGTGAGAAGGAAACAGGGGAGCAAATCAAATACGGCGGTGGCAGGTTGACAGCAGTGGCCAACAACGACAGCAAACAACGACAGCAAACAACAGCAGCAAACAACAGCAGCAAACAACAACAACTGCAAACAACAACAACGGCAAACAACAACAACAACAACAACAACAACAAAAACTTCAATAGCGGGACCACTGGCAGGAACTAAATTCCCAGTACCCTAGGGGATCGGACCCCTGACCCCCGGAGACCCTCCGGTAGGAAACGACTTCTGCAGTCTACCTCCTCCTGAGTTCCAGGAGAAGGCGCGTTGCTCTCTACGAGGCGTCCAAAGGATGGTTAATGACCAAAGATATGTCTTCACCACTTAACCCAATCTGGCCTCTTACAAGAACTTGCGCGACCTCGAAACTGCAGCTACTATGACAAACCAAGGTACGCTCCTAACGAGCAGACAATAATGCCCACACGCGGCCTGATCCTGAAAAGGAGGTCAGCCTTCGGTACGTCGCCTCCCCGCGCAACCGAGGTTGCACGGATCAAAAGCTCGTTTCGGTTTGCCTTCACCACAGATCAAGAACCCGACACAAAGTCAGGTCAACAACCACAAAGGTGAGTCACCCCAGTCCAACAGTGCGCCACGGCACCCCGTCCACTTCAGCACTCGCGGTACTACCAGGTCTTTCGACCGACACCGTTATCCGCCCCGAAGGACCGGTGGGAGCCCGCTAGACAGCACCTCCGCTTTGGTTCAAGCCGCCAGACTAACGTCCCCGATTGCTCGGATCAACCGCTCGTCGCTGGACCTTAGGTAAGAAACCCCAAACGCTGAGCACACACAGTGCACAGACTTCAACAACTGCTGAGCACACACGCAGCGCACAGACTTCAACAACACAAGGTCCTCAACCTCTCGGATCAGAACCCGCAACACGACGCGGGGATCCCAACAATAACGACAGAGGGAGACCAAACGAAACGGATAGCGATCGACAACACGGGCAACAACGAGCGCCCAAACACAATCACGATAGAGAATCAACGTCGAACCACTACCACCACAATACCCTCAGGGAGGAACGCAGGACCGAAGGAAGAAGACCAACACCAACCAACAACATGGTCAACACACCCGACGCAACGAAGAAGAGAACGAGAGGGAAAACAGCGAAACGGATGAACGGCGGTGAGGGAGAGCGGCGATGGACGAACGATAACGACAGAGGTCAGCGAGGCTGGGCCCATAACCTGATAGAGGTTGTAGCTGAGAAGGGAAGGTTGAAGAAAGGATGGGGAATGAAGGGAAGTTCGCCAGCTCTGGCTCGGAATTTACTTGGAGGCGCTCGAGTCACCGCTTATATAGAACTACTTTGCGCAACCGTCGCACAACTCCAACTCCAAGCAATACCTAAACCACTATCTAGAGACACTCAATACTACCAATCATCTTCTAACATAACATGGTAACACTGCCACACTATCATGACAGCTTACAACAACAAAGCACAACAACGCACAACAGTGCACAACCGTGCACATCAAGTTACGTGCCTACACATAACCATCACCATGCACAGATTCACATAGTGCCTGCCAACACACTGTAATCCGTACACGCCACCATAACAGTTACGTACAAGCTCACCAACTAACACGTCACCACAAACTCACTCCAAGTCCTACGTCAGCAACAATACCACAGTGTAAACCTCTTGACAGCGCATCTACTCTTCACCATAGTGCCGAAGTCACATGAAGCTGTCCTACATGTCCACGTACATACGTGTGTACCCTGTGCATCATGTACAGCATGCCCAGTGTATTACCTACACACGTGTACCCTGGAAACAACCCATTAGCGCCACAACACTTGTACGAACCACAATGCATATGACCATTTGCAGTAGCCAATCAGAAGCCCGTTTCACGTTGAGTTTGCTCAGAGGCGCATATGCGCTTTTCCAACGGCACCCTCCAAAACAGCCCATGCTCCCCAGCACTTTTGGTTTTCAGTGACAGCACAGGCTCAACATCCAACAACTGTTACCATGTTATGTCTGTAGATGATTGGTAATATTGGGTGTCTCTTGTTAGTGAGTTGCATGTTGGTCAGGGTTGGAGTGGCATGATGGAGTAGCGAAGAAGTGCTATATAAGTTGTGACTCAAGCACCTCCAAGTAAATCTGAGCCAGAGCTGGCGAACTTCCTTCCATTCCCCCCATCCTTCCTCATGTCAACTTTCTGATCCCAGCTATAACCTCTAACAGGTTATGGGCCCAGCCCCGCTGATCTCTGCCGTTGTCGTTCGTCTTGAGGTTTTCCTTTCCGCCGCTCTCCCTCACCGCCGTCCGTATTGTTGAACGCCGTTGTTGATGTTTTCGATGTTTTTTTTCCGTCGTGTTTCTTGCCGTTGCCCGGGTTGGTGGTGTTGTATTTCCGTTCTGGTTTGCGCTTCTCCCTGAGGGCGTTGTGGTGGTAGTGGCTCGACGTTGTTCTACTTTCGTGATTCTGTTTGGTTTCTAGTTCATTTTCGTTTTCGTCGATCGCTATCCGCTTTGTTGGTTTCTCGCCTCTGTTTTCGTTGTTGTGATCCCCGTGTCGTGTTTGCGGGTTCTGATCCGAGGGGTTGAGTACCGTTGTCGTTGAAGTCTGTGCACTTGTGTGTTGTGCTCAGCATTCGTTTTTTCGTTGAAGTCCGGGCACTGCCTGTGTGCTCGCCACTTGTGGTGATCACTTGGGTTTCGGTGCGCCGAGCGGTTGATCGGAGCTATCGGGGACGTTAGTCCGGCTGCTTGAACCAATTCGGACGCGCTGTCCAGCGGGCTGCCACCGGTCCTTCGGGGCAGATAACGGTGTCGGTCGGAAGACCTGGTAGTACCCGAGTGCTGAAGTTGACGGGGTGCCGTGACGTACTGCATCGAACAGGGGTGGTTCACCTTTGTTGTGTGTGACCTGACTATGTGTTGGGTTCTTGATCTGTTGGGAAGACAAACTGAAACGAGCTTTTGATCCGTACTGCTGCGGTGGTGCGGGGAGGCGACGTGTCGTAGGCTGACCTCCTTTTCAGGATCAGGCCGCTTGTGAACTTGATTGTTTGCTTGCTGGAAGCGTACCTCGGTTTGTCATAGTACCTGCAATATCAGGGTCGCGCAAGTTCTTGCAAGAGACCAGAGAGGGTTTAACTTGGTGAAGGCATATCTTTGGTCACTAACCATCATCTGGACGTCTCGTAGAGAGCGACGCGCCTTCTCCTGGAACGCAGGAGGAGGTAGACAGAAGAAAGTCGTTTCCTACCCGGAGAGTCTCCGGGGTCAGGGGTCCGACTGATAGAGGTTGAAGCTGAAAGGGAAGGTTGAAGAAAGGATGGGGGAATGAAGGGAAGTTCGCCAGCTCTGGCTCGGAATTTACTTGGAGGCGCTCGAGTCACCGCTTATATAGAACTACTTTGCGACACCATCGCACAACTCCAACTCCAAGCATTACCTAAACCACCAGCTAGAGACACTCAATACTACCAATCATCTTCTAACATAACATAGTAACACTGCCACACTATCATGACAGCTTACAACAACAAAGCACAACAACGCACAACAGTGCACAACCGTGCACATCAAGTTACGTGCCTACACATAACCATGACCATGCACAGATTCACATAGTGCCAACACACTGTAATCCGTACCTGCCACCATAACAGTTACGTACAAGCTCACCAACTAACACGTCACCACAAACTCACTCCAAGTCCTACGTCACCAACAATACCACAGTGTAAACCTCTTGACAGCGCATCTACTCTTCACCATAGTGCCAAAGTCACATGAAGCTGTCCTACATGTCCACGTACATACGTGTGTACCCTGTGCATCATGTACAGTATGCCCAGTGTACTAGCTACACACGTGTACCCCGGAAACAACCCATTAGCGCCACAACACTTGTACAAACCACAATGCATATGACCATTTGCAGTAGCCAATCAGAAGCCCGTTTCACGTTGAGTTTGCGCAGAGGCGCATATGCGCTTTTCCAACGGCACCCTCCAAAACAGCCCATGCTCCCCAGCACTTTTGGTTTTCAGTGACAGCACAGGGTCAACATCCAACACCCCCCCTCTGTCACTGACTTCAAACTTCTATGTGGATCACACCACCGGCTTCGCGGAACCTCTCGTGCTTCACTCGCGCAAGCGGCTTATTCAGCATGTCGGCAACCATGGAATCCGTCGGGCAGTAGAACAGCACAATCGACTTGGCCTGCAGAGCTTCTCGAGTGAAGTGGAACCGAATTTCAATATGCTTGGTTCGCCTGTTCACCACTCCATTTCGAGCAAGGTCAATGCTGCCCTGGTTGTCAACATACATGGGAGTTGGTTCAACCAGCAGCTTTACAGACCCGTCTGCTTCCATGCCAATCACACTGCCAATGCCGTTCCAAAGTCGCCTAAGCCAGATCGCCTCCTTGGTGCCAGAGCACAAGCTCACGTACTCAGCCTCCGCACTCGACAGAGCAACTACCTCCTGTTGACGAGACGACCACGACACAGCACCTCCGCACATCATGAACAAGTATCCACTAGTGGACTTGCGGTTGGCAACATCGCCAGCCCAGTCAGAGTCCACATAGCCGTGCAGTTGCAAATCGGTGCTGGAGCCATACGTCAACCCGAACGTGGTAGTGCCATTGAGGTAGCGAAGAACACGCTTGACCGCCTTCCACTGAGTGTTTCCCGGCTTCTCAACATACTTGGCCAGCTTAGCCACAGCATATGAGATGTCTGGACGAGTTCCCACAGAGAGATACATGAGGCAGCCAATCGCCTGACGATACGGTACATGCGTGAGCACTTCCTCCTCAACAGACAAGTCCACACCGCACTCCATAGGAGTGTCAACGGGTTTCGACAGCTGCATGCCAAATCGCTCCAGGACCTTGTTCGTGTACGCTGACTGAGTCAAGTACAGCTCTCGCTTGGTTCTGTCTCGATGGATTTCAAATCCAAGAACCATGCGAGCTTCTTTGAGGTCCTTCATGCGGAAACGACTTGACAGCTCTGCCTTCACACGTTCCACGGTTTTCATGCTCGGACTCGCAATCAGCAAGTCGTCAACATACAGAGCAATGATAACCAAGAAACCCAGTATGATCCCGGTGTAGACACACTCGTCTGCGTCATTCGGCTTGAGGTGCATTTCACCAACAAGGAAGGCGTATATCTTGGCGTGCCACTGTCTTGGTGCTTGTCTAAGCCCATAGATCGCTTTCTTCAGTCGGCACACCAAGTCCTCCTTTCCCTGCTGTGTGAATCCCATTGGCTGCTCCATGTACACTGTCTCGTCAAGGTCACCGTTCAGAAAGGCAGTCTTCACATCCATCTGGTGCAAGTGGAAGTCTCGTACGGCAGTCACTGACAGGATCATTCTGATGGATGTGAACTTCACCACAGGTGCATAAGTCTCTGAGAAGTCCACACCCTCGATCTGCAGGAACCTCTTGCAAC